>JAAALK010000085.1:491012-546327 GCA_019279435.1 Zizania palustris | reverse complement strand
GGAGGTGAAGATCTCTAGTATCGAGGAGTCGGCAAGTTACGACACGTTGACTTGCGACGAGCTCTCTAGTAAGCTCAAGTCCACTGAGATTGCCATGGCATCTCGTCCAAGATTTGGAAACTCTTTGTTGCCATCTATTGCTTTAGTTTCCGTTCCTGGCAGTGGTACCTCATCTAGAGGTAGTTTTTCTAGTGGTTCTAGAGTTTGTGCTTTTTCTAGTGGTTTTGACTTGTCCTCCCTGGTCTCTATCACAAAAGAACAGGTGGACACTCTAGATGATGAGGAGATAGCTCTCATTGTCAAGAAGTTCACCCGCTTCTACAATGATAGATGAGATCAGAGGAAAGGAGAGTCTCGAGGATGTTTTGAGTGCGGAGATCCTTCTCATATTAAAGCCAATTGCCTTAAATAAAAACTGAAAAATAAAAATGATCACAAGCACTAGAAGTGGAACAAGAAACCCTTCTTTAAGGGGAGGTGCGGCAAAGTGCCCATGAAAGTAGGCAGAGCTTTTGTGGCCGCCCTTAGTGACGTCAACACTTCATCAAGCGATGAGCCAGGTTCAGAGGAGGAGGAGCCTCTCAAGAAAGAGGATAAGGAGAAGAAGAAACTAGATTTCACTGGCCTTTGCTTCATGGCCGACAACATCCATAGGACCGATGAGCTCGACACATCTGAGGTATATCTATCCCGTGACCAGCTTCTTGTTAAAAATGATGAATTACATGAAGTTGTTTGTCCTTAGGGTTGGTTACTGAAACTTTCTACTAAAGAACGAAAAGAACTAAAATTCAGACTTGAAAATGTTTCCACTGAACTTGCAATTTTAAAATCTAAGTCTGATGATGCTGAATATGAGTCTTGTCTTGTTGTTATGAGTGAACTTGCTCAGTTGCGTTTTACTCATGCTCAAATTGTTGAAAAACTTGAAATTAATCAAAAGCAGCTTTTGGAGGTGGAGTTTAGTCCTGTTGTCATCAATAAATGCATGAAGTATCCTTTACATTTTGAAAGAATTAATTTGAGAGACAGGCATGTTGATGAACTTAAGGCTAGATTAGAGAGTGATGAGTGTTCTAAGGATGTGCTACTGGCATGTCCCACCTGCATCACCCTTAAGGACCAACTCAACTTTGCTAGAGAGCAAGTCTAAAAATTAAAACATGAGAATGATTATCTTCTCTCCGTGGTTGAAAATGCACTAAAGGAAAGAGTAGGATGGATTTGCTTTTGCCTAAAACAAAAATGTGTGTTGATAGGGTAGGGTTAGCTCTAGGGTTGGGCTATAAGAGAACCACTCCAAACACTTCGAGTGAAACTGTGTTCACTTCACCCACTACCCTTGAGAAAGAAAGAGCCCAGTTAGACACCACACAAAATGCCGAGAATCCTACTCAACCTACTAAGAGCCCTACCTCCACCAAAGGAAACTCCTCAGCAAAAACCCAAGAAAACTATGAGATTTACACCTTAGACCCATACTTATACCCTCAAGATAGTGTATCATTGTTCTTATTGTAAGCGGGTGGGTCACTTGGTTGGGTTTTGCTTTCGTCGTATCAAGGATGAACGACGTTCTCATGCGATGAGCTTTTAAGACATGAATTACCCATCTTTAGGTATGCATGAGTCTGTTTTTCACTCTTATTCTGATTTTGAGGCTCCCCATGGTCACATGAGAGATTTTGCCCGTCGTGGTGTTCATGCTTTTTAGGTAGACCACGTATAAGAGGTTTTGATTCTTGACATATTAGGAGACCTTGTCGTTTTCTAGGTTCGCGCTTTGTAGGTAGATCACACACTTTATATCATGATTCATATCATATGCATAAACCGTCTACTGCTTTGCCTGACTCTCGAGTTTTACAATGCTGGATTCCTAAACAGTTTTTCACTCATCCTAACACTGAGCACTCGAGATTTTCTGGCATATTTTTAGGGGGAGTTGTGTGTACGAGCGTCTGGAATATGATTAATTGCTTTACAAGTACATGTTGTATTATGCTTCTGAAGTATTGTCTTTAATACTGTTGACTATACTTTGCTTGAATACATGTAATATTTTCTATGAGCATGGCTTTTATTTTTGAAAATTTGAAAATGATTACTACTTAGTCTAGAAATAATCATGAATAGGTAGAGTGAATTTTCTATCTTTTACATACATAGTAGCTAGATCCTTTTCACTTGGATGCTAATACGCAACTTGATCTTATCAAAAATATTGTGCTGAAATTTAAAAATTAAAAAAAGAAAATGATTGATATTCATGTCGTGTTGTGATAAAATTGAAAAGATCCAGGTGGGTTTGCTTTGACGCACTACTTTGTTCTAGACTTCTTACCATAGCACTTTGGAATGAACTGGGACATTGAAGTGTATACCACGACCATTGCTTTAAGCTTTTGATGGTTTCAACCTAGGCTTAGTTTGGTCGGTTAGCATAAGGTTGACTTGCAAATAACCCCTAGCACTAAAATAAAAAATCATAAAGCTTGAATCGATTACATATCATGTTTGTTGAAGCTCCTTGTAGGGGGATATGCTTATCTGGATAGTATTGGTTAGCTTTTCCATCTCATGCCTTGCCATGTCTAGTATGCTAGTATGAGTGGTGATGCTTTTAGTTTGCTAAAATCTAAAAATGCTTGCTCAAGCCTTTGTTTAGATAGTATTCATATGAGTGTTTCATACAGTACTTTTAGACAATATTCAAGGCAAATGCTTGTTTGTCTGTAATTGGAGTTGGTCATGTTTCAGAAGGTTGCATTAACACACTACCCTCACACCCCTCTTTGCATCATTTTTATCACCTTGATGCTTGCATTGCCAAAGGGGGAGAAATGGTTTACATGATGTTTTTGCTTGGTTAAGGGGGAGAAATGGATTACATGATGCATGGATGCTTTTGTCAAAGATGGGGAGAATGTTTTGCATGAGTTTTTGCCAAATGGGGAGATCTTTTATCAAGTGACATGTTTTGGCTCTTTTGTGAGTTTTGGCGCTAAACTTGAGACTTTCATCATGTTTCTTTTTGGAGTTGTCAATACACTCAACAGGGGGGAGATTGTGAAACCAAGTCGGGTTGCACTATGGGTTTTATCTTGGTGATGAGTGGTTGACAAGGTTGCTCGATCTGGAGTGATGAGTGATTGGTGGTGAGAAACCAAGGGTTGGTTTCAGAGTCTGTGATGAGTGATTGACAGATTTTATCCTCTGATTCGAAGGGGTCCCTCCGAAGGGGTTCGGAGGTTGTTTCACCGAAGGCTTCGGTGGTCTGTTTGCTGTAGCTGTTGCAGCAGAGTGTGCCTGTCAAAGGGGTCCGACAGTACACGATGACTGGGTTGTACCGAAGGGTTCGGTACTTTAGGCGGTACATCGGAGTGTGTGCCGAAGGTTGTTTACTCAGAGAGGTCTCCGAGGTACTGGATACACTTGTCTGCTTGTTTGTGGTGCGCAGGTGACTTCGGAGGCTACGGACGGTTCGCAGCAAGTGAACCTAGGTCAAGCGAAGGCTTGATGCTAGGCAAGTGGGGAGCTTGATCATGAAGGCTGCGAAGGGGTTGAGGTCGGACCTCGGGTCGAGGTGCGCCAGATGAAGGCAGAGAGTGCGGAGCCTGGCTCCGGGTGAAGGTACCCCAAGATGAAGTCCTCAGAGGCGAGGCACTTCGAAGGGTACTCCAAATGGAGTGACTTCGGAGTATGGTGGACAAAGTCCTCAACAATGAGGCAAGGTGTTCGAAGTGTGCTCCGGAGGGAGGCACGCGAAGGTATACCCGACGAAGGTCTCGGAAGTCGAGGTGCATCGAAGGCATGGTCCGGGTGAGGTTCGTCGAGAAGTGTGCTCGGGGAGATACACTGCGACGAAGTGCTCATGGAATGCTTCATGCGGAGGCCTTGGACGAAGGAGGGACTTCGAAGGGTGGTACTCCGAAGGTGGGGCTTCGGAGGGTGGAAGGCTTCGGAGCAAGGCTAGCTCCGGAGCAAGGTTGACTAGAGGTGCTTCGGCCTGCATGGCTTCGGTACACGGACTGACAGAGTTCGAGCTGGGAGTAGCTGCGAAGCCGTGGTGGTCCACTCCGGAGGTGTTGGTGCGAAGGCCCAAGGGGCTTTGACGGCTTCGGCTCAAAACCGTCACTGTATCGGAGACTGACTTCGGCGAAGCGAAGGCCATCTGGCTTCAGGCTTCTCACCGAAGCTACCGCACCCTCGCGTGCGAAGGGAGGATTCCAGAAGGTCAAAGACTGCAAAGGCTGACACTGTCTGTTCTGTAAAAGGCTGACACTGTCCCCACTGCAAAGCTGACAGAGAAGCCTCCAGAATAAAGGTGGACTACCTTTTGTACCCCTTAGTTCTGTAGAGTCAAAATCAATGTAAACCCTAGGGGTAGTGTAGTCATTTCCTTTGGGTGAACTGTGGGCTATAAATATGGGGGCTCGGTAGGTAACATTTAACACTTTGAGCATTTACTGTTGAGCTCCTGTAGCCACATACCTCGCTGTATTCATCCAGAGTTCAATTCATTTTGTGTTCCTTGTTCAAGCGGCGAAGCCCTACTTCTGTGTGCTTTTTGCTTGAGCTCGCGTTACATACCTCGCTAGTATAGTGCACCGAAGCCTGTCTAGGCGAAGGGTGTTTTGTGCGAAGTGTGTTTTTTAGTGTGCTGTCGCTCTGTGTAACTTGAGGCCAGACCTCACAGCTTACTAGCGAAGCCCTGATCGAGGCCCGTTTTGCTTCTTGTGACGAAGCCCTTAGCGTAGTCTGTTTGTGTGCGTGTAGACCTTGTGTACGAAGCCCAGCACCAGTTGCTGCCGCCAAGTACTTGGTCGAAGTCCTCAGAGGGCTGTCCACTCTTGCGAAGGGTGAAGTGCGAAGCCTGCTCGAAGCACCCCGTGTGCGGAGCCTGCACTGACTTAGCAGAGTAGATTTCCGAGGGTTGTAAGTGGAGCGAAGTCTTCTTGGCTTCGAACTTTTGCTCCTGCGAAGCCTGTGTTCAGAGCTGTCGAAGCACCTCCGAACCAGACCTTCGAAGGTTGTGTTCGAAGCGTGTTCCGCAGAAGACAGAACTAAACTGAAGGCTAAGTTTTTAGCCCGAAATTTTAAAAAGCTCCCATTCACCCCCCCTCTGGTCACCGTTTCCGGTCCAACACGACCCATTCGAATAAACCGACAAAACCAGGGCATCGAAAGGGAGTCTTATAGACGTCCTCTTCGGCCATAAAGATTTGATTATAACCAGCATTGCCATCAAGAAAACTTAGTACCTTATGTCCTGAGGCGTCGTTGATTAGCATGTTGGCTATTGGCATCAGATACTCGTCTTTTGGAGTGGCTCTGTTCAGATCCCTGAAATCAATGCATACCCATATCTTGCCGCTCCCTTTCTACTCTACAGGCACAATGTTAGTAACCCATTCCGCGTACCTGCATGGCCTAATAAATTCAGTCTTACGCAGTCGTTCCACTTCCTCCTTAACTCGGTCATAGACGACCGAATTAAAGCGACGGGGAGGCTATTTATAAGGCCTAAACCCGGACTTGATGGGCAGCCGATGCTCCATGAGCTCGCGGCTTAGTCCTGGCATCTCGCTATATTCCCATGCGAAACAATCGACATACGACCGAAGAAACTTTATTACTTCAGCCTTTTCATTGGGCTGTAAGTGTTGGTTTATAAAAGTCGGCCTTGGAATGCTACCATTGCCTATATCAACTTCCTCCAAGGGATCGGACGACGCAAAACCTTGTCCTAATTTTTCTACTTCGCTAAAGTCCTCGATGGCTTCGGCAATACCGTCTTTATTAGACCGATACTGCTCCACTCGAGACTTTAGCCAATCTAGATTATTCTTGCTAGACATGTGTAACACCCCAGTATTTAAAAAGAATTAAAATAAATAAAACTATTATTAAACACATTTCTGGAAATTAAAGAAAACCCTTAAAGAGCCTCATTAAAGCCAAACAGGGAGAAATATTCAAAATATGGACTTGAAAATTTTATGAGATGAATTAGAGACCAAAATATAATTTTGAGAATTTTTACAAAATTTTAGCAACAGTGATTCAGGCCTTAATCAAATAATTAATATTCTGGAATTATTTTAATTGAAAAATGAATTTTAAATCTTATTGGGCCGCAACCCTATATTCCACCTCTAAGGCCTTTCGGCCCAGCCCAGTCCGTCCGCGCCCACCGACAGGCGGGACCCACTTGTCGGCGCGCCCTCCCTCGCTCCCTGCCCGCTCGCGCCTGGTCGGTCCCACCCGTCGGCCTCCCGCGCGCCCCTCTCAGCCTCTGCTACTCTCGGCCCACTTGTCAGCCCCTTTTCTTTTACGCCCGCTCACTGACAGGTGGCCCCCACCTGTCAGGCCTTTCTTCTCCGATGGAAGGGGATCTCCCCCTTCCATCCCCGGCGACCCCCTTGCCCGATTCCGCTGCCTGCCATCGGGATTCACCCAACCAAGCACGAGATCGAGTTCCCCTCCCTCCGGCAGTCCCTTTCCATCCGTTCCCACGTGTTTCCCCCCCGGATGGCAAGTAACCACGAGAATGGAAGCTCGCCGGAGTCTTTTTGGAAATTCCCTCGGGATTCCCTTTGTGCACCTTCCATACACACCGGCGACCCCCTCCTATAAAACCCTGCGCACACTGAGCCTCCGCCTCACAAATCCACCCGCTCTATCCTTCCCGAGCGCCACCAGTGCCCTTTTAGCGCCATCCCCTCGGTTCGCGCTCCGGCAAGACTTCACCGGTGCTTCGGGCCACCGCCGTCCTCGCCGTCGCCACCGCCGGGACCGTCGTCACGCCCTCTACCTCGGCCCCACCTCCGGTGGGCCAGATCGTCGCTAGATCGCCTCGCCGACGTCGAGCCGAAAGCCTCCACTGCCATCTCCTCGCCGCCGATCGCCTTCGACCACCTTTCACTGTCACCACCGGTACGGTCGTACTCCCCATCCTCCCCTCTCTCCGTTTTGGCCGGAAATTAGGGCCTTAGGCCATCGCCGCCGTCGGTGGCCGCTCGCCGTCGTTCGGTCGGCACTGGGGACGAAGCCCTCGGCTTCCCCCGTGCCGCGTACGTGTCGGACGAGACCTCCACCGTACGATCGCGGATGAACGACTGAGATTAGATCGACCACGAACTTAATCCTAGCCCTCGGATCGCACTGAATCGGTATCCATCAATCTGGAGCGTTGGATTTCATTTAAAACCCCGGGTTAATCTCAGACGTCCACGCATACCGGTTAGATTTCTTTTAATCACAGCCGTCCGCTGTGACTTAAGTGCCCCGCCTCGTTGTCGGCCACCCGATCTGGATCAGACGGTCTAGATCAGGCCGATCCACGCGCGCAGTCAATGGTTCACGGTGAACTCAGTTCACCGTGGACCAGAGACTGTTTTCCCATTTAAAATAAATTCTAGAAATTGATTTAAACTTTGAAAATTCATAACTTGCTCATTTTAACTCCAAATTTCACCATTCAAATTTTGTTAAATCAAGAATAATATTCTCTACACATTAATGCCATAAAATCAGTATGTTACTGTTACCCAAAATATTTTTAATAAATAAAGGAATAAAAACCCCTTAGGGATAAATTATTAATTCAGAAAAATAAATTGGAAAAGCGCTGAGAAATATAAGTTTACTGTTTATTCACCAAACATTAGAATAATGAAACTTTATTCCACATAATAAAACCCACAAATATGTATGTTTATTATTTGGTGGATTTTATCTGTTTATTGAATGTATTGTTTATCTTTCCGCATCGAGAAGACTACGAGTTCGTCGAGGAGCCGGAATTCTATCCCGAGGTTCCACCTTCACCCTTTGCTGAGCAAGGCAAGTCATCGACCCCTCTTATGGAAACAGTTGATCATTGTTGAGCCCGGGTTTTAATAAATTATCGCTATAACTCATAGGTTAATATTGCATTAGTCAAACATCAAGCCCTACACTTATATTTATTAGATCCCCGTCCTTGTGTGCAAACCCAAGCCATGCTTATTGAGCCTTAACTCCTTGTCACTCTACAAATATTATATTAGCTAGTGCCCAATGTACCGGCACAACTGCTATAGGAAATAAAGAATGAGTCGTAGATAGATGGATTCTGCTATATGAAATTCCCCGTTATTCTCGTCTCTGGACTCTGTTGGAGTTGGCTATGTTATAAGTATGGTGGGTTCCGGGTGCAAGCTCGGAAACTGTATGGTCGCACCCGGGGCACTATAAGGACCGGTCTGCGGGATCTGTTGCAAAGCACTTCCGTACCAACCACAAGTCTAATGGGTAAGTCCTAACCGGAAGTGTGGGACACTCCGACTCTCGGCACCATAGTGGAGGGGGCAAGGGGCTAGCCCTCAGGGCGCCTTGTACCAAAGAAGGCTCAAGGGGGGGTATGGTGAGGCACCGACGCGTCGGGGCACCATATGAAACCTATAAGAGGGTGCTGTTGAGTCGGGGAAGACCATATGGAAGGTTTTGGTACGAGTTCCCATGAAATGGGTCATCTCGTTACACTTTGGTGTAAGTGATGAGTGCGTGCCTTGTGGGTACAGTGGTACATCTCTGATCAGAGTAATTTAATCTTTTCGAAAAGCCGAGCCCACGGTCAAGGGCGGGTTGTGTGACTACTCGCAGTTAGTTTACAATTGCTTGAAGGGATGAGTTATTCATGGCATGTAAGGACTGTTGTGCGGGGAGGTAAAACGTACTCCTCGAGTTAGAAGATGATGATGCATACACATGTTTACTTTTCCGTACTAATAAATTGCTCACATTTAATGCTTTACAAATATGCTGCTTCCGCAAAACTAGCCACTATCTCCCTTGTTATTTACCTTGCATTATATTTGCATTCGGTGGCATGCTGAGTACATATGTACTCACCCCGTTGACTTACACCATCAGAGCTCGTCTACTACGAGGAGGATGAAGGTCTGGAGTAGCGACCCAGTCAAGGCGAGACTGGAAGGAGGCGTTCATCTAGGACCCTTTGATTTATTAGTTTCTCTTCATATTTATTCACTTTTGTACTAATGCATCACTTTTGTACTAGGCGTTCATTGGTGTTACTGTTGGCATATTTTTGCTTCATATGTCTTTGCAATTCTGCTCATTTCGAAGCTTTGCATCTCTTTCATGCTCCTTGATGCTTGCATTGCCAAAGGGGGAGAAATTCCTCAAGGGGGAGAGACTTTGCTTCGTTCTCTACCACAAGGGGGAGAAATCATGACATAAAGGCTCTTTGTTTGCCAAAGGGGGATAATTTAATTCTGGGGGAGTTTTTATTGCCGAAGGGGCTTTTACTCTTTTGAGAAAGAGGGAGGAAAATTCTTTTGTCAAGTGACATGATTTGGCTCTTTTCTGAGTTTTTATGGTCACTTGTGTGCTGAAAATTTTTAAATTTTCTTGAACGTGGATTTGGTTGTCAATGCACTCATCAAGGGGGAGATTGAGAAACCAAGGGTTGGTTTCGGTGTGTTGTGATGAGTGATTGACAGGCTTTTTACCCTCTATTCGAAGGGTACCTCCGAAGGGTGTTCGGAGGGGGGTACCTCCGGAGGGATTTCGGAGGTTGGACCTCCGAAGGGTGTTCGGAGGTGGTGTTACCGAAGGATGTTCGGTGTTTGCTTGATGCAGCTGTTGCAGCGGAGTGTGCTCGTCGGAGGGGTCCGACAGTACACGATGACTGGGTTCGTACCGAAGGCTTCGGTACTTTGGGCGGTACATCGGAGTGTGTGCCGGAGGTTGCTAACCCGAAGAGGTCTCCGGAGTACTGGATACACTTGTCTGTTTGTCTGTGGTGCGCAGGGTCTTTGGAGGCGACGGACGAACGTAGCAGGTGAACCTGGGTCAAGCGGGAGGCTTGATGCCAGGGGAGCGGGGAGCTCCGTCACGGTGGCTGCGAAGGTGGTCCGGGTTGGTCCTCGGGTCGAGGCATGCCAGGTGAAGGCAGAGAGTGCGGAGCATGGCTCTGGCTGAAGGTGCTCCGAGACAAAGTCCTCGGAGGTGAGGCACTTCGAAGGTACTCCGAATGGAGTGACTTCGGAGTTGGTTGGATCAAGTCCTCTGCGGAGGCAAGGAATTCGAAGTGTGCTCCGGAGGGAGACATACGAAGGTACCCGACGAAGGTCTCAGAAGTCGAGGCGCATCGAAGGCATGGTCCGGGTGAGGCTCGTCGAGGAGTGTGCTCGAGGAGAGGCACTGCGACGAAGGGCTCATGGAATGCTTCATGCGGAGGCCTTGGACGAAGGAGGAACTTCGAAGGGTGCTACTCCAAAGGTGGGGCTTCGCAGTGAGGCTGACTTATGGTACTTCGGCCATGCATGGCTTTAGTACATGGACTGATGGAGTTCGAGCTGGGAGAAGCTACGAAGCTGTGGTGGTCTACTCCGGAGGTGTTGGTGCGAAGGCCCAAGGGCTTTGATGGCTTCGGCTCAAAACTGTCACTGTATCGAAGGCTGACTTCGGTAAAGCGAAGGCCGTCAGGCTCAAGGCTTCTCACCGAAGCTACCGCACCCCTCGCGTGCAAAGGGGGGCTTCATAAGGCTCCAAAACTGCAAAGGCTGACCGTGTCTGCTCTGCAAAAGTTGATGCTGTCTCCTCTGCGAAGTTGACAAAAGAAGCCTCCAAATAAAGTAGACTACCAGTTGTACCCCCTTGTTTTGATGAGACAAAACCAGTGTAAACCCTAGGGTAAAGTAGTCTATTCACAGGGCTGAATAGTGCTTATAAATAGTAGAAGCTAGCTAAGTCACATCAACACTTTGAGCAGCCATTTTTGAGCTCCTGTGCTAGCCGCCACATACTCTGTGTTCATCTCGTGAGTTCATTTTGTGTTCCCTATTCATGCAATGAAGTTTTGATTCCGTTTTCATTTGCTGCTTGAACTTGTATGCTTATTTTACACTGCACGCTTTGATCTCTCTATGTCTCACTTCTTCCTGTGTTGAGTTTGTGCACTGGATTTCTTCCGGAGAAGTGTGTGAGAGGTCTGCGCGTGTGAAGTGTGTTTTTTAGTGTTTGTTCGCTCTGTGTAAACTGGAGGCTAGACCTCTCTAATTACTAGCGAAGCACTGTTCTTGGCTTAGATCGAAGCCCGTTTTCTTCGCTAGTCGAAGTCCTCGGCGAAGTGTGTTCAGTGTGTGTTTAGACCTTCGAAGTACGAAGCCTAGCACCAGTTGCTATCGCTGAGTATTTGGTCGAAGTCCTCAGAGGGAAGTCTGCTCTTGTGAAGGGTGAAGTGCAAAGCGTACTCGAAGGCACCCAGTGTGCGGAGCCTGCTCTGACTTAGCAGAGTTGAGTTTTTGGGTGTTGTGGGTGGAGCGAAGTCTTCTTGGCTTCGAACTTTTACTCCTTGCGAAGCCTGATTTCGGAGCTCTGAAATACCTCTGAACCAGAACTTCGAAGGGTATGTTCGAATCCTGTTGCGCAGAAGACAAAATTAAAACAGAAGGTTGTTTATTAGCCTGAAATTTTAAAAGCTCCCATTCACCCCCACTGGTCGCCGTTTTTGGTCCAACAATTGGTATCCGAGCAGGTTAAGATCACCAGTTGACCTTAACCGGTTTTGTGATCTGTTGGCGACATGGACAAAGTTAGTAAAATACCCCTGTTCGATGGGACGGATTTTGCATACTGGAAGGTGCGCATGGAGGCTTACTTGCTAAGCCAAGGAAATGCAATTTGGGAGATTGTGGACTCACAATACTTCATCCCTAAAACTCGCACCTCTCAAACAGAGAAGGATCAGTATAATGCCAACTCCAAGGCTAGAAATATACTGTTCATTGGTTTGAGTCGGAGTGAGTTTGATAGGGTGAAGCACCATAGGACAGCTAGGGAAATTTGGACTACACTCACTATCTTTCATGAGGGCTCTACACAGATTAAGGCCAGGCGCCAAAGCACATACAATAAACAGTATCAGTTGTTTGTGCAGGCACCTGGTGAATCTATAGATGCCATGTTTTCTCGCTTTGATGCGATAGTGAGTAACTTGCGGTCCAACGGGACGCTTGCTTACAATGTTCATGACAGGGCTATCAAGCTTCTCTATGCTCTTGACCGTAGCATATGGGATGTGAAGATATCCAGCGTTGAGGAGTCCGCAGGTTATGACACGTTGACCTGTGATGAGCTCTTCAGCAAGCTGAAGTCCACAGAGATTGCCAAGACATCTCTTCCAGTACATAGGAACTCCTTCCACAGCCATTGGCACTAGTTTCTAGCACTAGCCGTGGCACCACTGCAGAACCAAGCACATCTGGCACTTGTGTTCTTGCAGATGGTTTTGCTTTGTCCTCCCTAGTCTCCATCACTAAGGAACAGGTGGATACTCTAGATGATGATTAGCTTGCTCTCATTGCTAGAAGGTTCACTCATTTTCACCATGAGAGACGGGATCAGAGGAGAGGTGGTTTTAGTGATTGCTTTGAGTGTGGCGACACTTCTCACATCAAGGCCAATTGCCCAAAACTCAAAAGAGAGATTGTAGGACCGAAAGTAGCGACCAGAGGGGGGTGAATGGGCGCCTTAAAAATTCTTTCGAATGTATGTCCTACATAAAAGACGGAAAGCAAAAACCATCATGAGAGTTCGGACCAAAACGCGGCTCAAAGCGCGGTCCTCGGTTCTGCCTAAGGCCTCGGCTACGAGGTCCAGGACCGTAGCCAAAACGGCTTGGAGCTCTGTCGGAACGGACACCACCATCTGGAGCACGGGCATGAAAGTCGTCTCCTCTACCACCACCTACACGACGCGGCTTGGCCTCCAGCCTCTCCCCATGTCGAGGAACTCACAGTCTACCACCCTACTGGTAGAACTGCTGCTGACCACCACGAGCACGCTCTGCTCTCTCAACCCGCTTCCTCCTGAAGCAAAACTCCGCAAGATGCCCTTCTCTGTGACAATACTCACAATGGTAGGTGGGCTTCTTGGGATGTGGTTGAGGCTTGGGGTTCTTGAGCTTAGTGGTGTGTGGTGTAGTCTTCTTGGGTTGAGAGGGTCCAAAAAGAGAGTCAAGAGAAGTGTGGAGGTGTTTGGGCTTTGGAACCTAGATGGGCTTCTTGGGTGGAGCTTTGGGCTATTCATGAATCACTCCATCCTTGGGCTGACAAGCCTGGGAAGACTCAGTGGAGTGAGTCTTGGGATATCTCTGCTCAGGAGTTATTTTACTCCACTCTACAGCCCGGTTGATGGCACGCTCAAAGTCAGCCTTGGTGTAGGTGCAACCTACCCCAAACCCATCCTGCCTCTTGAACTGCTGGATCATCATGCCGAGCTGAGGCTCTCGGGCACTGATCCAACTCAGGATAGAACGAAGTTAAAAATTCTCATTCTGAGAATCAGCTAGCTCCTCTCTCAAGGAAGCTAGAACCTCCACCTGAGACAAGCAGGTCTCACACTCGCTATCTACCTGGATAGAGTTCTCGGCTTTCAGCTTGATCAATTCCATTCTAAGATACAAACAGTTCTCACAGACAGTGGGTGGAACTGACAGTGTCTCAAGCTCTAACCTAGTCTGCGCCAGCTCAGCTCTCACTCTCTTCAAATCAACCAAATGTGCATCGCCCTTGGCTTTCATCTCAGCTAAACTAGCTAGATGAGATGGGCAATCAGCACAGGGCACGACGACAGTGGGTTGAGCATCTTTCAGCTCCAGCTGAGCGCTTTCAAGCTCAGTGGCCAAAGTGTCCCTCTCATCAAACCTTTCTGTGTACTTGGACTTCAGAGTCGATAGGTCACACAGAAGCACCTCACACTTCAGGAACTCACTGCTATCACCCAAGCAAGGGGAAGAAGATAGACTCTCAATTCTGCCGTTGGCCACGACAAGCTCACTTTCTAACTCATCTATCCTCTTCATGGCCCCCCTAAGCAGTTTCTCCCGATATTTTAACTCCTGACGATTACTTTCAAGTAGATCAACGATTTCGCGTTCATAAGATGATACCTTTTCGTTGTCGTCGTCGTCGGAGTCATCGGAGGAGCTCTTCTCTTCCTTATCCCCAAGAGCCATTGAGCAGAAGCTCTTGCGGGATCTTCGGCGCTGATGTGAGTGGCTCTTCGGCCTATCCCCGAAGGCCATGAAGCAGAGGCCCGCCGGATCATCCTTGTCCTTCCCCTTCCTGATGACGATCTCCTCATCGCTTGAGCTCGATGAAGAGGAAGAAGACGTGGACCGCTTGGAGTAGCTCTTCTCCATCTCGGCGAAGAAGGCCTTGTCGCGCTTCTTGTTCTCTCACCGGTAGTCCTTCAGGGCCTTTCTGAAGAATCTGGTCTTTGGCTTGCCCTTGTTTAAGGAGGAGCTGACGTGCTTGCCGGAGTCGTGGAAGCCACCACCGGTGCCCTTCTTGTGACCATTGCGCTTGGGGCGGTCGGCGATGAAGTGTCCTGGGTCACCACGTACACTCAAAGCACCCGGATTTTGTGCCGTGTCTCTTGAACATTCTTTTGTCATAAACACGATGCACCCGGTTGTTAAAAAGACACAAGTCATCATCTCCCAAAGACTCAAGCTAGTCCTCAGTGATAGACATCAAAGAAAACCCAGCACAACTCATAGAAGAGGGATCAACAGAAGGTGTAGCAAGGGCTAGAGACTTTGATCCAGAGCCGGTGAGATTTGATCTCAACTGGATATCAACCTCGGTGGCCTTCAGCTTGCTAAACAGCTCAGAAATGGTCAAGGTATCATAAGATGTGCTCTCAACGATAGAGGATACCTTGATCTCCCAGATCTTTGGGTCCAAGGTATGGAGAACCGTGAGCGCCTGCTCGTGATCTGAGACTAACTGAGCACCCTTAGCCTTGTTGTCCCAAAGCTTGTTTATGATCGATTGGAAACGACCAAACAACGCTTCAATAGATTCACCCAGCTTTATTGTGAAGTTCTCATATTCACGCCGGTAGGTCTCATAGAGCCGAGCCTTGACCTGGGTTGTTCCCTCATGGTGTGCCTTGAGGGTAGCCCAGATCTCTCTCGCAGTGGAGAAATGGCTCACACGCTCAAACTCAGTGGGACCTAAACCAGAAAACAAGATGTTCACAGCCTTACTAGTGTTCAGATGCTGGGCAATGATACCAGGAGTGCCATGCTCAGCAACTGGCAATATAACAAACGTGGTGTGAACGCAAATATCCCAGATGTCCGAGCCTTGGCTCATAAGATAGGCTCGCATGCGAGTCTTCCAATAATTATAGCCATAAGCTTCCAAGGACGGGACTTTGCCAGGAGACGTCATGATCACTACTGGGGTTTAGAACCGGTTAAGGTATGGAAAAACCCTAACCAGGCTCTGATACCACTTGTAGGATCGAAAGTAGCGACCAGAGGGGGGTGAATGGGCGCCTTAAAAATTCTTTCGAATCTATGGCCTGCTCCCAACACCCAACACACCTCAAAAGACTAAGCAGCAAAGCTCGAACAGATCACCAAAACCTAAAAGTATCTAGCCTAGAAGTACCGGTGTCAAAAACAGAGAGACACCAATACTGTGCTAATAGGCAGATCAAACTTCTCAGTAAAATAATCTAAGTGTTCATGAAGAGAGATGAGAAGTTACTGTTCAAATTTGTCTCCTGTTCGAAACTTGGCGAAGCCTGCTTCGCTGTGTCGAAGCCTGCTCCGCAGTGTCGAAGCCTGCTTCGGAGTGCCTTGTCGAAGTCTAGAGAAGGTTGTCGTGGAAGTGCCGAAGGTTTGTTGAGTCTAGCCTAGTTCGAGTGTAGCAGAATGCGAAGTATGCTTCGAAGCGAAGTGTGAAAGTATCGAGGCCTGCTTCGAACAGTGTACTTCGAAGGCGATACTTCGAACAGAAGGCTTTGAACAAAGTTCACAGAAATGCAACCTTCGAAAGAGAGACGAAGCTAAACACACGGCAGCAAGATCAAATCGAAGCCTACACTCTACCTCCAAAGCTAGCTAGATCGAAGAGAGACTATTGAAATGATGACCTTCGACACACAGACCAACTTCAAAACGAAGTCTGCAGGTGTTGTCACACAAGAAGTCGAAGCACACAACCACACTTTGAAAAGCAAACTTCGAAGTCACAAACTGAGATCCATGGAAATGACAGCAGAAGAAAAAACTTCTCAGGAAATCTACTCCGAGTGAAGTCTACAAGAGAGACATGCTTCAAAGCTAACTTCGAAGCCTATAGGAGTATGCTTCGCAAAAGTGCCGAAGTATGTCAAAAATCTAACCAAAGAGCATAATTCGAAGCTAGATTCAGAGATCAGGTTCGTAGTTGAAAGTTCGAAGCCTTTGTAGATGTCAGGTCGAAGCCTGCTTCACAGAACTGAAAGACTTCGAACAACAGAGGTGGATTCGCCAGAAACAACCATAGAAAGACAAAGTCTTATCCAGTCGATCAAAAAGGCTACGCAAGAAAAAGCAAGGCTAGCAAACTAGCGTACTATTGCTACAGGGAGTAGGTACTACTTGCTGCATGCAAGAACTAGTACTACTCAGCTGAAGAACAAATGAAGCATCCAGAGGAGCATTTGCTCAGGAATAAAATGACTGCACGCAACACAAAACTGCAGAGCTATTAATGAAATGCTACACACACAATAGCAGGAATAAAATCATCCAGACAGAGAAAAATCAAGATGAACTCATGAAGAAACAGCAGCAAACTTCCTGGCGGCGCATGCGTGAATAGGATAGAAAGAGAGAGAATGCAGGGAACAAAAATGACCCAATCCTTGATTAAAAAAGTGATTTCTTGAAAGGGTAACCTAACCCTAGGGATCGGGGTCCTATTTATAGGCTGCCCAATAGCTAGGAATATTCCACCAGCCCCTTAGGATTTTTTACAGACGCTGAGATAAAGGAAAAGACTAAACTGCCCTTAGGATATTTTTACAGACTCGACTGACTGACTGTGGGCCTAGGGACAAAATAGTAAACTCCTATTTACAGATGACTTATCCAGAAGCTAAGCTTTCGTAGCGAATACGGCTTCTCTTCTGGACAGTCCGATACAAGATCAGCGGTCGTCAGTTTTGCGCCGAAACTGACAAAGCCTCCACCGACTTTGCACCAGGTACCCGGATTGGGCTGGCCCGACTATACAGCTCTCTCAGCCCGGCAATCGCTCACTGCCCGTGTACCTGAGTCAATCCTGGTCAACAGCCCAGTGGGTCTTCTGCTGCTCTTAGCCCATGTACCCGGATTGGGCCAGCCCGACTTTGCGGCCCCTCTGCCCGACAGTCGCTCGCTGCCCGTGTACCTGAGTCACATATGGCCCAGACGCAGCAGGTCTCCTCTCTTCTTCTGTCCTCTTTGACTATCGTTGACAATGACTCATCACATCTGGAGCCATGAGGCCCACGCTATTCAGCATGGCTCCTTAGAGATGAGAGTGAGTGATGAGGACATCACTTCACATGATACACACATGGAGCCTCCACCTACAATTCAACTACAAGGACCAATCACACGCGCCCGTGCCCGTCGCTTGAACCATGAGGTTAATTCTTTCCTTAGCAACTATGTTAATATTTGTTTGGACGGGATGCTACTGAATACTAGTGATATTTTATTGCTTAGGAATATGGGAGATTGAATAGAAGAGTTGGAGTTGAAGACGGAGTCGCACGGATGATTTGAAGTCAAGAATTCGCTGGTTCGGACTACATCAACCACCATGCACCAAAATGGGCATAACTTCCTCATACGAAGTCCGATTGGCACGTTTTTGGACTTTTTGGAAAGCTGAGGAGAAGACGGATCGTTTGCCGTTGGTTTCGTCTCATTTGGAGTCTCGAGACGACCTGTGTGTTTAAAACAGTCTTGCGTGACAGAACTGGGCCGTGTTGGCCCATAATCTGAGTCTGTACGTCTTCTAGCCCACAGCCCGTGTCTGTACGCCTTCCACAGGCTGCCCACGCCTTATATACTCATGCCAGCCACCTTTAGGGTCAGGTTTTGCTTTGTTTGCATCTACACTTGTGTGTTTAGATCCCACCCCTTGCACCGGACCGATTGGCTGCTGCATAGGCGTTTGTGAGACCTCACCTTTTCATCGTTTGTCTGTGATTTGGCATTCGACTTGTATCCTTCCTGTTCTTGCTTGTGTTCTTGGGTTCGCTTGCAGGAATTAGCCTTCGTGGCGAGGTCAATCGCGTCCTGCGTGGTTGATAACCAACGGAGACAGTGGTGTAACGATTGCAAGGTTTTGATCCGCCGGACCGGAGCCTTGGATCACCAACGTCGAGACTCTCCACCAATCCAAGTTATCCTTACCTAACGGAAGATCGGGACCAATCCCCCATCAGTTGGTATCAGAGCTCAGATTTCCCGTTAGGTAATCTCGATCTTCTTTTATTTTACCTAGAGTCCAGAAAACCCTCACAAAAAAATCCCCACCGAGAACCCCTTTGTGCCTTGCGATTTTAATTTCAGTTTTTAACCTTGTTGAGTTTGTGTTCTTGGTCGAGTCTTGGTGCTGGTTTAGTAATCCCTTTGTGTCATTTGAGTAGTAGTTGGTCTTGTGTCTCAAAAAAAATTCCCCACCCGAAACCCCCCCCCCAACCCTATTCGTTTTCCACATCGAGTCTTTGTGACCCCCCTTCGGTAAAACAGGCATAACTTTTCGCTCGTTTGGCAGAAAAATCTGAAATGTTTTGAGCGTGTTCCTGACCCAATTTGGGGGGGTACCCTAACATGGTTCTCCTGTTAGCCCTCACCAGAATCATCAAAAAAAATAAGGAAGATAAAGAAAAAAATTGGTCAAAGTGTTTGCCCGCCGTTCAGTGAACTTGTTGAATTTCTGTGAGCCACATCCCACCTCAGTTGCAGGTGCCAATTTTTGTGGTTGTATCTCTTGTCATCCTTGTTCAAAAAAAATACAGTGAAAAAAAAAGAGAAAAAAAAAAGAGAAGCGGTCCTGTCTATTGCTTGTCCGATCCCTTGTCCGAACTCTTGTCCGATCCCTTGTCCGATCAGCGGCAGTGGCAGATTCTGCTTGTCTGATCTCTTGTCCGATCTCTTGTCCGATCCCTTGTTCGATCTGCAGAGAGGTGATTTTGGCCTGTTATTGCTTCCATTTGAGTTTTGGGCACATAGTTTCCCTCTATTGCTTGAATTTTCACATTGGGAGCACTAAGGCCAGCAACTTTGACGAGTACTAGGGAACACTTATTGAACTTGGTTTAACTGTTATTACTATCGCTAATCCTTGCTACTCACTTTGCCTTCCAAGCTACACCTTTCTCTTGGTCAGGACAGGTTCATTTCTTGCAACTGCACACCACCCTCCACTTGGTTCATCACCTGTAGGCCGGTGACCTCACTGCGGCGTGGTAAGAACACTTGCAAGCATGGGTAAGGCGCTTGTTGGATTGCTTCCACCACACACCCACCCCCACCTAGTTGCGTTCCATAAGGATTATTCTTTGTTGTTTTGTCTTTTCACTAACATGGCAGCACTTATTGTACAACGTGTCTTGAGAACTCACATGGACCAGGACGACCGGGCACAACGGAACAATCTGTTTCAGACCTTCTTCGTTGTCAATGATCGCCGTGTACGTGTCATCATAGACAGCGGTAGTTGCAACAATTTGGTGAGCCACGACATGGTAACTAAGCTTCAACTTCCCACACGTGCACATCCACACCCTTACCACGTACAATGGTTCAATAATAGCGGTAAGGTCAAGGTAACACAAATTGCTCACATCGAATTTTCCATTGGTACATACTTTGGAGTTGCTGATTTTGATGTAGTACCAATGCAAGCATGTTCTCTATTACTTGGTAGACCTTGGGAGTATGATACTGATGCTACACACCATGGTAGGAGCAATAAGTACACATTTGTGTATAAAGGAAAGAAAGTTACCTTGCTTCCTATGACTCCTGCTGAAATTGTGAAATTTGAACAAGAAAAGCATGCTAGGGACGCACAAAAGAGTAAACAACCTTCTGAAAATCAGAAAGTAGCTAAAACACTTTCGAGGCAACAAAAAGATAAAGTTGCTTCTCCTTCTTCATCACAAGTTATTAATCTGAAAGGACGTGTCATGCTTGCAACTAAAACTAATCTTGTAGTACGTAGTTTTCTTGGTCTTGCAGGTTTCTACCGGCGTTTTGTGAAATATTTCAGCACCATAGCCGGTCCTTTACCTGAGTTGACCAAGAAGGGAGTCACTTTTACTTGGGAACCAGCACAAGAACAAGCTTTTGCCACACTCAAAGATCGTCTTACACATGCACCTCTACTTCAGCTACCCAAATTCAGTAAGCCTTTTGAGTTAGAATGCGATGCTAGTGGTTTTGGAATAGGAGGTGTGCTGCTTCAAGGAGGTAAACCCGTGGCCTATTTTAGTGAGAAATTACATGGTCCACAGTTGAATTATTCTACCTATGATAAGGAATTATATGCCTTAGTACGTGTGCTTGAAACTTGGCAACATTACCTTTTGCCTAAGGAGTTTATTATTCATTTAGGATCAAAGAAAACTGAAGATGTGTTGTCCACACACTTCTATTGGCCTAGGATGAGACGAGATGTTGAGCGCTATGTGGCATGATGCACTACTTGCAATAAAGCTAAGTCCCGTCTAAACCTACATGGTCTTTATATGGCTCTGCCCGTTCCTAGTGTACCTTGGGAGGATATTTCTATGGATTTTGTGTTAGGATTATCTAGAACTAGGAGGGGGAGGGATAGTATTTTTGTGGTGGTAGATCGGTTCTCTAAAATGGCGCATTTTATACCTTGTCACAAGAGCGACGATGCTACAAATGTTGCTGATTTGTTTTTCAGAGAGGTCGTACGCTTGCATGGAGTTCCCAATACCATCGTTTCAGATCGTGATGCTAAATTTTTAAGTCACTTTTGGAAGACAATGTGGGCCAAGCTTGGCACAAAATTGCTATTTTCAACAACTTGTCACCCGCAAACTGATGGTCAAACAGAGGTGGTAAACCGTACACTCTCCATGTTGCTGCGAACAATGATTAAGAAGAACTTGAAAGAATGGGAGGACTGCCTTCCACATGTTGAATTTGCATACAATAGAGTTGTTCACTCAACAACACAATTGTGCCCGTCTGAAGTGGTGTATGGTTTTAAGTCAATCACACCACTTGATTTGCTGCCACTTCCTTTTCAAGAGAAAGCAAACATGGAGGCAACAAAGCGTGCAGAGTTTGTGAAAGCTATGCATCTGAATACCAAGGAAGTTATAGAAAAGAAGGCACGCTATTTTGCTCAAAAGGCAAATAAAGGAAGAAAGAAGATGTTTTTCAAACCAGGAGATCTTGTTTGGTTGCACTTGCGCAAGGATCGTTTTCCTGATTTGAGAAAGTCTAAATTGATGCCCCGTGCTGATGGTCCTTTCCGTGTGCTTGAGAAGATCAATGATAATGCATATAAACTTGAGTTGCCTGCAGCTTTTAGGGTTAGTCCCACAATTAACATTTCAGATTTAAAGCCCTATTTGGGAGATGACGATGAGCTTGAGTCGAGGACGAATCCAATTCAAGAGGGGGAGGATGATGAGGACATCACTTCACATGATACACACATGGAGCCTCCACCTACAATTCAACTACAAGGACCAATCACACGCACCTGTGCCCGTCGCTTGAACCATGAGGTTAATTCTTTCCTTAGCAACTATGTTAATATTTGTTTGGAGGGGATGCTACTGAATACTAGTGATATTTTGTTGCTTAGGAACATGGGAGATGGAATAGAAGAGTTGGAGTTGAAGTGGAGTCGCACGGATGATTTGAAGTCAAGAATTCGCTGGTTCGGACTGAATCAACCACCATGCACCAAAATGGGCATAACTTCCTCATACGAAGTCTGATTAGCGCGTTCTTGGACTTTTTGGAAATTGAGGAGAAGACGGGTCGTTTGTCGTTGGTTTCGTCTCATTTGGAGTCTCGAGTCGACCTGTGTGTTTAAAACAGTCCTGCGTGACAGAACTGGGCCGTGTTGGCCCATAATCTGAGTCTGTACGTCTTCTAGCCCACAGCCCGTGTCTGTACGCCTTCCACAGGCTGCCCACGCCTTATATACTCACGCCAGCCGCCTTTAGGGTCAGGTTTTGCTTTGTTTGCATCTACACTTGTGTGTTTAGATCCCACCCCTTGCACCGGACCGATTAGCTGCTGCATAGGCGTTTGTGAAACCTCACCTTTTCGTCGTTTGTCTGTGATTTGGCATTCAACTTGTATCCTTCCTGTTCTTGCTTGTGTTCTTGGGTTCGCTTGCAGGAATTAGCCTTCGTGGCAGGGTCAATCGCGTCCTGCGTGGTTGATAACCAACGGAGACAGTGGTGTAACAATTGCAAGGTTTTGATCCGCCGGACCAGAGCCTTGGAGCGCCAACGTCGAGATTCTCCAATCCAAGTTATCCTTACCTAACGGAAGATCGGGACCAATCCCCCATCAGTGAGCGCCCCAGATACCACAAAAAGGAGAGGAAACCATTTGTGAAGGGCAAGCGTGGTAAGGTGGCTGAGAGGGTAGCCAAAGCCACTTCTAGAGCCTTTGTTGCTTCTCTCAGCGACATCGACACTTCCTCAACTGAGGAGTCGAGCTCTGATGAGGAGGAGGAGTCCTCAAGGAAGTTAGAGAAGAAGGATAAGAAGGGACGAGATTTCACCGGCCTTTGCTTCATGGCCGACAGTGATCACAGCGGCGATGAGCTTGACTCATCTAAGGTACCTCTATCCTATGACTAGCTTTCAATTAAATTAGATGAACTGAATAAAGTAGTTCTTGGTCAGGATAGATTACTTGTGCAAGCCGCTAGAGATAGAAAAGACCTTAGACTTAGGCTAGAATCTGTTTCTACTGATTATGCCATGCTTAAGTCTAAGATTAATGATGCTGAATGTGAATCTTGCACTGTTGTCATGGGTGAGCTTGCTCAGTTGCGTTCTGTGCATGCTCAAACTTTTTCTGAGCTTGAGACTGCACAGAAGCATCTTTTGATGGTTGATTCTAGTTCTCATGATAGAAATGAATGCATGAACTGCCCCTTATTACGTGAGAGCATTAATTTACGTGATAAGCATGTTCAGGATTTAGAGGCTAGATTGGAGAGGGCCGGTAGTTCTAAGGATGTGCAACCTGTGTGTGACACTTGCATAACCCTTAAGAGTCAGCTAGGCACTGTTAGAGAGCGAGCTAAAAACCTTATGACTGAAAATGAATACCTTCTTTCTGTGGTTAACAAATGCACCGAGGGAAAGGGTAGGATGGGCTTGCTCTTGGCCAAAACCAAGATGTGTGCTGACAGGGCAGGGTTAGCTCTAGGATTGGGTTTTGAGAGGATTCTCTCAGATAGTGAGAACAAAACTGTTTTTACCTCACCCACTACCTTAGAGAAAGAGAGAGCCCTGTTAGACACTCCATCAACCAAGAAGCCTACCCGAACTCTAAAGAAAATCACTCCTCCTGCAAAGAAAATTCTTCCCAAGAAAACCACACAGCAGAAGCCCAAGGAGCCCTTGAAAGTTGCTCCTATGACCCATGAGAGTGGCCCTAGGAGAGTTTTTCATTGTTCCTATTGTCAGCGGGTGGGTCATCTGGTTGGGTTCTGTTTTCGTCACATCAAGGATGAGCGACGCTCTCAGACGATGAGGTTCTAGAACATGCACTACCCATCTTTAGGTATGCATGAGTCTGAGTTATACTCTCATTCTGTTTTTGAGGCTCCTCATATTTCTCGGAGAAGTTTTGCTCCACGAGGTGTTCACCATGTTCCATATTGTGGTAGACCCCGGGCGAGTAGCTTTGTACCTCGTCAGAGTAGGAGACCTCGTTATGCTTTTGGATCACAACATGTAGGTAGACCTCGCACTTTGCATCATTTTGATTATCCTGTGCGTAGACAGTCTACTTTTACTGTGCCTACTACTCGTATCACTCAGTGCTGGATGCCACGTCCGATGTTCAGTCACCCTAGCACTGAGCGATCAAGATTTTCTTATCATGTGTAGGCGCCAGATCAAGGCTTGGAGGTCACATGGATCATGGACTCCGGTTGTTCGCGCCACATGACTGGAGATGCGGCATGGTTCTCCAGCCTCACCACAACCAAGCAAAAGGAACATATTACCTTCTGCAATAATCGAAGGAGTAGAGTGAAAGGTAAAGGTGTGGTAAGAATCAACTCGAATTTCACTCTCAAAGATGTTGCTTTGGTTGAAAACTTGGGATACAATTTGTTTTCTATATCTCAATTTCTTGATGAGGGCTTCGAAGTGCTATTCCATCGCGATACTTTGCAAGTACTCAATTCTGATGTCGTTGTGGTCTGTAAGATCTTTAGAGTTGGGAGAGTTTTTGGAGCTGATTCTTCTGAGTCATCTGGTTTTCTCATTGTCTTGTTGCACATTCTACTTCTCAGCTATGGAAGTGGCATAGGATAGTAGGGCATATGAGCTTTGAGTTGCTTGCTCCTCTGAGTGCCCTAGGTCTAATCCGAGGATTGCCCAAGCTCAAGTTTGAGAAGAATTTAGTTTGCGCTCCCTGTCAACATGGAAAAATGATTGCCACTTCACACTCGCCAGTCACCATGGTGATGACTGAACAACCCGGAGAACTTCTCCACATGGACACTTTAGGTCCTTCTCGGGTTAGTTCTTTAGGCGGCAAGTAGTATGTGTTAGTAGTTGTCGATGATTTCTCTCGCTACTCTTGGGTCTTCTTTCTTGCCAGCAAGGATGAAGTGTTCTCACACTTTCGGAGCTTGGCTTTGAGACTTTTTACTGAACTCCCTGGTGCATTGAAATTCATTCGAAGTGATAATGGCACTGAGTTCAGGAACAGTCTCTTTGTTGACTTTTGCATGGAGCATGGTATAGAACATCAATTCTCTACTCCACGGGTTCCTCAACGGAATGGTGTTATTGAGAGAAAGAACCGCACATTGGTTGAGATGTCTAAGACGATGCTCGATGAGCACATGACTCCTAGAAAATTCTGGGCTGAAGCCATGAACACTACATGTTACATCTCAAACCGAATCTTCTTGCGCTCGATTTTGAACTTAACATCTTATGAGATACGTTTTGGGAGACCGCCCAAAATTGCTCATCTTCTAGTCTTTGTTTGTCGTTGCTTTATCCTAAAACGTGGAAATTTAGATAAATTTGAGTCGCACTCTTCTGACGGGATCTTTTTGGGTTACACTACACATGGTCATTCTTATCGTGTTTATAATTTGGAGACTAACACTGTCATCGAGTCATGTGATGTGGCTTTGATGAATCAACCCCCTCTGTTAGTTCTACTTTTGAACAGGCAAATGAACACGATATGGAGCAGACCATCTTCGAAGAAGAAGATCCTGGAGAATTCGAGGATGAACCCATACTACCCTCGACTTCAACCCCTGAAGATGACCCCGCTTCGACCACTTCGGCATAAGGTCTCGAAGCAACTACCTCGACGTCGGTCATCTTGGACCACTCCAACGCACAAGTTGAGGGGGAGACTACATCCCACCGCGATGCACCACATCATGTTCAAAGGATGCATCCTCCCGAGCAGATCATTGGTGAGCTTGATCAAAGGGTAACGCGTTCTCATGCTCATTTCATTGATTCCGCTTTTGTTGCTTCTTTTGAGCCCATAAATGTTAGTCATGCACTTTCTGATTCTAGTTGGATTAATGCCATGCATGAAGAACTTGAAAATTTTGAGAGAAACCAAGTCTGGACTTTAGTTGATCCTCCACCAAATGTTCATTTTATTGGAACAAAATGGATTTTCAAAAACAAACAAGGGGAGGATGGGACTGTAGTTAGAAACAAGGCTAGACTTGTAGCTCAGGGTTATTCTCAATTAGAAGGGATTGATTTTACTAAAACTTTCGCACCTGTTGCATGTCTAGAAGCCATTAGGATTTTGATTTCCTTTGCGACATCCCGGGGATTCAAACTCTTTCAAATGGATGTCAAAAGTGCTTTTCTTAATGGCTTCATAGGCGAAGATGTTTATGTAAAACAACCCCCTAGCTTTGAAAACCCCAAATACCCACATGAAGTCCTTAAACTTCATAAGGCTCTTTATGGACTCAAGCAGGCCCCTCGGGCATGGTATGATAGACTTAAGTCTTTTCTGCTTAAGCGGGGGTATTTGATGAGATCTGTTGACAAAACCCTGTTCACTCTCAAGCATGGCAAAGATTTCCTGCTAGTTCAAATTTATGTGGATGATATCATCTTTGGTGGCTCTTCTCTTGCTTTGGTTGCTGAGTTTGCAGATACCATGAGCAGAGAATTCGAGATGTCCATGATGGGCGAACTCACATTTTTCCTTGGTTTGCAAATCAAGCAAAGCAAACAAGATACCTTCGTTCACCAGACGAAGTACACCAAGGACCTGCTCAAGAAGTTCGACATGGCTGATGCGAAGCACCTCGCTACTCCGATGGCTACTTCGATAGCATTGGATCCCGACGAGGATGGAGAAGCTGTAGACCAGAAGGAGTTCCGAAGCATAATCGGCTCCCTCCTCTACTTGACTGCTACGAGGCCGGACATACACTTCACAGTATGTCTGTGCACTTGTTTTCAGGCTTCACCATGAGCTTCGCACTGCAAAGCGGTAAAACGCTTTCTTAGGTATCTCAAACATACCCTCGAATTCGGCATTTGGTATTCTGTATCTTCCTCTTTGTGTCTTCGAGGTTATTCCGATGCGGACTTTGCTGGGTGTAGGATTGATAGGAAAAGGACCTCTCGTACTTGTCATTTTATAGGTACTTCACTGGTTTGCTGGTCTTCCCACAAACAACCCGGTTCAACATTCCAGAACCAAACACATTGATGTGCGATATCATTTTCTCAGATATCATAATAAGAAGGGTGATATTGAACTTCAATATGTTGATACCCAACACCAGCTAGCCAATATTTTCACAAAACCCCTCGATGCTTCTCGTTTTGCCTACTTGCGTGGGGAACTTGGTGTTTGTCACCCTTACGTCAATTTGACGGTGAGCAGATTTTGATTGTCTTGCATATGATCATTGTGTGTGAAATTGCGGTTACATCTTTTGCACTTATATGCCTGATTTTAATTCATGAAATCATGTCAGCTCAGCTCTATTTAATATGTCTGAAATATTTTAAGCATGTTTTTTCTTTCCAAATCAAATCATGGTCACTGCTTAGTCTTGAATCTAGCGTGTTTAGGCAGAACTTCTTTAGGTATCTTTTATCTGCTTGATAGCAAGACTCCTTTTTCTTTGGATGCAAAGCATTGCAACTTGAAAAAATTGTATTATTTACTCATGGATATTCATCAAGTGCTAAACAATTTGGTCACTTAATTAAAAATCCAAAAATCCATGATTTGCTTGCTATAAGTGAAAAGATCCAGGTGGGTTTGTTTGTCGCACTACTCTATTCTAGACTGCTTACCATTGCACATTGGTCTGAACTAGGATAGTGTAGTGTATGCCAAAATCACCGCCTTAAGCTTCGGATGGCTTTTGTGCCTAGGCTTGGCCTGATTGGAAAGTATAAGGTAGACAAACAAATAACCCCTGGCATTGTGAAAAGAACAACAAAAATTCATTGTTCATCAAGTTTTCTTTCAATGCTCCACTTGCACTAGACTTGTTTGTCTAGAATAGAAATTGACTAGCTTTGTGCAGTCCCTGCTTTTACTTATCTAGTTACCTTGATTGAGTGGTGATGCTTTTATTTCAAAATGATAAAATCACATGTTGTCATCATGTTTTTATAGAATGTTAAATTGAGCTTAGCACATTATAATTAGTATTAATGTTGGCATATTTTTGCTTTATATGTCTTTGCAATTCTGCCCATTTCGAAGCTTTGCATCTTTTGAATGCTCCTTGATGCTTGCATTGCCAAAGGGGGAGAAATTTTTGAGTTCTCTGTATGGGGTAAAATAACTCAGGGGGAGTTTTTATCTGGCAAAGGGAAGATTTGCCGAAGGGGCTTTTACTCTTTTGAATAGGGGGAGGAAAATTCTTTTGTCAAGTGACATGATTTGGCTCGTTTCTGAGTTTTTATGGTCCCTAGTGTGCTGAAATTTTTCTAATTTTCTTGAACTTGAATTAGGTTGTCAATGCACTCATCAAGGTGGAGATTGAGAAACCAAGGGTTGGTTTTGGAGTCTGTGATGAGTGTTTGACAGATTTTATCCTCTAATTCGAAGGGGTCCCTCTGAAGGGGTTCGAAGGTTGTTTCACCGAAGGGTTCGGTGGTCTGTTTGCTGCAGCTGTTGCAGCGGAGTGTACCTGTCGGAGGGGTCCGACAGTACACGATGACTGGGTTGTACCGAAGGGTTCAATACTTTGGGCGGTACACCAGAGTGTGTGCTGAACGTTGTTTACTCGGAGAGGTCTCCAGGGTAATGGATACACTTGTCTGCTTGTTTGTGGTGCGTAGGTGACTTCGGAGGCGACGGACGGTTCGCAGCAAGTGAACCTAGGTCAAGTGGGAGGCTTGATGCCAGGCAAGCGGGGAGCTTGGTCATGAAGGCTACGAAGAGGTCGAGGTCGGACCTCGCGTCGAGGTGCGCCAGACGAAGGCAGAGAGTGCGGAGCCTGGCTCCGGGTGAAGGTACCCCGAGATGAAGTCCTCAGAGGCAAGGCACTTCGAAGGGTACTCCGAATGGAGTGACTTCGGAGTATGGTGGACAAAGTCCTCAGCAATGAGGCAAGGTGTTCGAAGTGTGCTCTAGAGGGAGGCACTCGAAGGTATACCCGACGAAGGTCTCAGAAGTCGAGGTGTATCGAAGGCATGGTCCGGGTGAGGTTCATCGAGAAGTGTGCTTGGGGAGAGACACTACAACGAAGTGCTCATGGAATGCTTCATGCACATGCCTTGGACGAAGGAGGGACTTCGAAGGGTGCTACTCCAAAGGTGGGGCTTCGCAGTGAGGCTGACTTGAGGTACTTCGGCCATGCATGGCTTCGGTACACGGACTGATGGAGTTCGAGCTGGGAGAAGCTGTGAATCCGTGGTGGTCCACTCCGGAGGTGTTGGTGCGAAGGCCCAAGGGCTTTGATGGCTTCGGCTCAAAACCGTCACTGTATCGAAGGATGACTTTGGTGAAGCGAAGGCTGTCAGGCTCAAGGCTTCTTACTGAAGCTACCGCACCCCTCGCGTGCGAAGGGGGGCTTCAGAAAGCTCCAAAACTGCAAAGGTTGACCATGTCTGCTCTGCAAAAGCTGATGTTGTCTCCTCTGCGAAGCTGACAAAAGAAGCCTCCAAATAAAGTAGACTACTAGTTGTACCCCCTTGTTCTGATGAGACAAAACCAGTGTAAACCTGTCGCGCCCCGATTTAATAAATCAGGACTTTATTGAAATTCCATAGAAAATCAATAAAACAAGACGTTCATCACACGACCACGTACAAGACGGGCAATCATTCACGGTTCGTAGACCGCATTAATACAAAAGTGAATGAAAGTGAAGAGAAACTAATAAAATCAAGGGTCCTAGATGAACGCCTCCTTCCAGTCTCGCCTTGACTGGGTCGCTACTCCAGACCTTCATCCTCCTCGTAGTAGACGGGCTCTGATGGTGTAAGTCAACGGGGTGAGTACAGATGTACTCAGCAAGCCACCGAATGCAGATATAATGCAAGGTAATAACAAGGGAGATAGTGGCTAGTTTTGCGGAAGAAGCATAATTGTAAAGCATTAAATGTGATCAATTTATTAGTACTGAAAAGTAAACATGTGTATGCATCATCATCTTCTAACTCGAGGAGTACGTTTTACCTCCTCGCACAACAGTCCTTACATGCCATGAATAATCATTCAAACAATTGTAAACTAACTGCGAGTAGTCACACAACCCGCCCTTGACCGTGGGCTCGGCTTTTCAAAAAGATTAAATTACTCTGATCAGAGATGTACCACTGTACCCACAAGGCACGCACTCATCACCTACACCAAAGTGTAATGAGATGACCCATTTCACGGGAACTCGTGCCAAAACCTTCCATATGGTCTTCCCCGACTCAACAGCACCCTCTTATAGGTTTCGTACCGTGTCTCGCCATGTCGAGTTTCCACAATACCCCCCCTTGAGCCATCGTCGGTACAAGGCGCCCTGAGGGCTAGCCCCTTGCCCCCTCCACTATGGTGTCGTGAGACGGAGTGTTCCACACTTCCAGTTAGGACTTACCCATTAGACTTGTGGTTGGTACGGAAGTGCTTTGCAACAGATCCCGCAGACCGGTCCTTATAGTGCCCCGGGTGCGACCAACCAGTTCCCGAGCTTGCACCCAGAACCCACCATACTTATAACATACCTAACTCCAACAGAGTCTAGAGACAAGAATAACGGGGTATTTCATATACCAGAATCCATCTAACTACGACTCATTCTTTATATCCCATAGCAGTTGTGCCGGTACATTGGGCACTAGCTAATATAATATTTGTAGAGTGACAAGGAGTTAAGGCTCAATAAGCATGGCTTGGGTTTGCACACAAGGACGGGGATCTAATAAATATAAGTGTAAGTCTTGATATTTGACTAATGCAATATTAACCTATGAGTTATAGCGATAGTTTATTAAAACATGGGCTCAATGATGATCAACTGTTTCCACAGAAGGGTCGATGACTTGCCTTGATCCGCGAATGGTGAAGGTGGAACCTCGGGAAAATATTCCGGCTCCTCGACGAACTCGTAGTCTTCTCGATACGGAAAATAAACAACACATTCAATAAACAGATAAAATCCACCAAATAATAAACATATATATTTGTGGGTTTTATTATGTGGAATAAAGCTTCATTATTCTGATGTTTGGTGAATAAACAGTAAACTTATATTTCTCAAGGCTTTTCTAATTTATTTTTCTGAATTAATAATTTACCCCTAAAGGGGTTTTTATTCTTTTATTTGTTAAAACTATTTTGGGTAACAGTAACATACTGTTTTTATGGCATTAATGTGTAGAGAATAATATTCTGGTTTTAACAAAATTTGAATGGTGAAATTTGGAGTTAAAATGAGCAAGTTATGAATTTTCAAAGTTTAAATCAATTTCTGGAATTTTATTTAAACTGAAAATTGGCTTTGGTCCACGGTGAACCAGGCCCACGGTGGACCGCGCCACTGTGCGCGTGGACCGAACCGATCTGGATCGTCCGATCCAGATCAAGCGGCCAGGCGGAGGCGGGTTCGTTTAAGTGAAAACGGACGGCTCAGATTAAATCGCACCGAACCGGTACGCGTGGACGCACCAGATCGCTCGGAGGTTTTAAGTGGCGATCGACGGCCGAGAGGCCTCGATACCCCTTTGACCAGATCTGAGGGCCCTGATTAAATCCCGAAGGGATTTAATCGTAGCCCTCCGATCGTGATCGGACGGCCACGATGCCTTCCGGCACGGCACGGGCGTAAGGGGTACGTACCCTTCGTCTGCGGTGACGGCGAGACCTCGGGCACGGTGGCAGCGGCGGCGGCGAGCGCCTACGTGCCTAGCTAGGGCTAGAAATGGAACGCGGAGGTGATGGGGGTCCTGATAGTACCTTCGGTGGCGACGATGGGGGCCCGGAGGTGACCGGCGACGAGCGTAGACGGCAGAGAGGTTTCGGGTGCTCGACGGAGACGGCGATCGGGCGGGTTCCACGGCCAACAGAGGGGTGGCCGAGGAAGGGCGGACGTCGACGGTCACACTGGTTGCGGCGGCTAGGGTGGAGAGGACCGGAGTCGGCGGCGAGGGCTCACCAGAGTTGAATCAGAGGGAAAAACCCGAAAGTGAAGGGGGAGCGCTCTGGTTCGCTACGGCTCGGACTACGGCGGTGTGGACTAAGCGCGGTGAGGGCGAGGGTATAAATAGGGGCTTGCCGGCGGCCAGATGGCAAGGAATGCCGGGGAACCCAAAGGGCTCCTTCCTTTTCCGGCGAGGTTCCCAAAAGCATCGGATAGCTTTCCATAGGCGCGAAAAACGTGTCGGCTAAGGAAGGAAAGGGGGCGGCGGCGACCAGGGAAGGTGATCCGGGGTGATCCGGGCGATCGCGGTGGCCGGCGGTGAGGAAACAGAAAGGGATCGCCGGGAGGAAGGAAGGGGGCGATCCCCTTCCATGGAGAAGACGAATCTGACAGGTGGGCTCCACCTGTCAGAGGGCGAACGGGGAAAACGAGCTCCGACAGGCGGGGCCGAGCGATCAGTGGGCGAAGGCGGGCGCAGGAGGCTGCCAAGTGGAGCCAGGCAGGGCGCGGCGGGAGAGAGGGAAGCGGGGGAACGCGTCGACAGGCGGGTCCCACATGTCAGCGACGCGAGTGTTGGGCTGGGTTGGGCCGAGGCGCTTTGGAGGTTGAGGCCCGTTAAGGATTTTAATTCTTTTCTGATTTAAAACAAATTCATTAATTCATATATTTGGTTAAGGGTTGAATCACTATTGATAAAAATTTGTAAAAATTCCTAGAATTATATTTTGGCCTCTAGTTCATCTCATAAAATTTTCAAGTCCATATTTTGAATATTTCTCCCTGTTTGGCTTGAATAAGGCTCTTTTACGATTTCTTTTAATATAAAAATCCAGAAATGATTTAAATAATAATTTTCTTCTATTTTATTTGTTTTTATTTCTTGGGGTGTTACAAAACCCTAGGGGTAAAGTAGTCTATTCACAGGGTTGAATAGTGCCTATAAATAGTGGAAGCTAGCTAGGTCACATCAACACTTTGAGTAGCCATTTTTGAGCTCCTATGCTAGCCGCCACATACTCTGTGTTCATCCTGTGAGTTCATTTTGTGTTCCCTGTTCAAGCAATGAAGCTTTGATTCTGTTTTAATTTGCTGCTTGAACTTGTATGCTTATTTTACACTACACGCTTTGATCTCTCTGTGTCTCACTTCTTCCTGTGTTGAGTTTGTGCACTGGATTTCTTCTGAAGAAGTGTGTGAGAGGTCTGTGCGTGTGAAGTGTGTTTTTCAGTGTTTGTTCGCTCTGTGTAAACTAGAGGCTAGACCTCTCTGATTACTAGCGAAGTACTGTTCTTGGTTTAGATCGAACCCCGTTTTCTTTCCTGGTCGAAGTCCTCGGAGGAGTATTTGGTCGAACTCCTCAGAGGGAAGTCTGCTCTTGCGAAGGGTGAAGTGCGAAGCCTGCTCGAGGGCACCCAGTGTGCGGAGCCTGCACTAACTTAGCAAAGTTGAGTTTTTGGGTGTTGTGGGTGGAGCGAAGTCTTCTTGGCTTCGAACTTTTGCTCCTTGCGAAGCCTGATTTTGGAGCTGTGAACTATCTCCGAACCAGAACATGGAAGGGTGTGTTTGAAGCCTGTTCCGCAGAAGACAGAATTAAAATAGAAGGTTGTTTCTTAGCCTGAAATTTTAAAAGCTCCCATTCACCCCCCTCTGGTCGCCGTTTTCGGTCCAACAGGTGGTTTGCTTGCATTGATGGGATGGATGTGTGAGTGGAGAGTGTATGCTGAGGGGATCGGTGTGCGTCGCGTTTCTTGTTTTGGCTTGTCTCATGTGTGCAGGGTGGATATGCTTGCCAACTGTCAATAGTGGGTGATCAAGGGTCAAGCAGGGAGCTCGATGCCAGAGGATCAAGGATGCCAGGTGAAGTTGGAGATGATCTCAGGAGTGCACGAGGAGATAGAGCAAGACATGGACGGACGAATGGTCGAGACAGCGTGACAGTCAAGTCAGCGAAAGGGAGGCCAATGCAAGTGATCACGCGACTCGTGGGGATCGAGAGTGGAAGAGACTTACTAGCGGTTGAGTTTGCGGATTTGCGACACATGTCGGCGATCGAGGAGGATTTGTCGGTTTTGCTGAAAACCATCGCATCGGAAAATGTTTTTAATTTCAGTAATTAGGAGTTTATTTTTTCTATTTTGTCGTCTAGATTAAGTGTAATATTTTAGTATTTTTCAGAATTCTTAATTCTAAAAAAAATATTAAAAGAAAAGGGTCAATGATGTAATAAATTAGGAGTTTGCATTAATGGATTTTTCATAATTTATAATTCTGAAAATTCATTATGGCAATTAGGTAATACCTAGAACTTTTACCCTAATGGCATTTTAGAGATTTCTTTAATGGGCTTGCCTATATAAAATACCCAAAGGCCTAGGTTTTAGGTGACTCTTTCAGCTGAACATTTTGGGGGCTACCAACCACAATTTCTAATTTGTTCTAGCCTTTTTGCTACTCTTAATTTGTGCTTAGTGTATGAGTTTTGAGCAGTTTTGATGCAGTTTTAGGGTTTGAGTTCTGCACAACTTTTTTTGTACAAGTTTCCATGGTTCCATTTTTGAAGTTTGCAACATTTTTCGACCACTACTGCATATATTTATATGTCCAACAAAGTGTCTAAAAAAGGTTCCAGAGTTCTGTCTTCGGTCTGGTTTCAATCTTTGAGGCGATTTTTGATCTGTTTTGGTTCTATTTTTGGACCTGAGTTCTACAAAACTCTTGTTGTCCAAGTTATAAGGGTTCCATGTTTGAAGTTTGCAAAAGGTTCTAAACACAACTACATGTAGTTTTTAGCTCATCTCTATGCTATAGAAATTCTGGAATGTGGTCGTTTGCTGAAAATCTTGAAGGCTGAAAGTTGAATCTAGAAACATTTTTCTCCCTTCTTTTTCTTTCCCACTTTGCCATTCATGTGCTGCAGTATGCAGTGATGTTTTTTGCCATTAACAACTGCATGTACTGGCGAGCACATGTTCCACCAAGCCCATTCTGAAATTGTTTTTTATGTGAGTCTTTTGTATAGAACAGAAAAAGTTTCAGAGCTATTTTTAAATTGCAGTCTTTGTGTGTGCAAATTCAGTGCTGGTGATCCCTCAATCTCTCATTTGACATAATATCAGATAGGAGGGTGATAGCATCTGTTTTTATGGAAGTCTTTACTACATCTTCTTCCGCTTGTTTATTTAGAGGTGCATTTGGTGATTTGAAAAGGCCATCATATTCGCAAGAATTTGTCGAGGCGCCTATTCACCCTCCTCTAGTCGCCATTCCAATCCCACATGCTCGTCTTTAGGCTTCTCCAAGGGTTTCACGTCGTCAAGCTGTTAAGTGCATACTAAGGTACCTCAAGCATACTCTTGAATTTGGCATTTGGTATTTTGCATCATCATCTTTATGCTTGAGAGGTTTTTTAGATGCCAATTTTGCTGGTTGTCGAATTGACCGAAAAAGTACCTCTGGTACTTGTCATTTTCTAGGTTATTCTCTCGTGTGTTGGTCTTCTCGCAGATAGTCTAGCATTGCGCAGTCTACAAATGAGGATGAATATGTAGCCGCGGCTAGTTGTTGCGTACAAATTTTATGGATGGTTTCTACTTCGTGGGATTTTGGGTTTGATTTTAAGAGTGTTCCACTGTTTTGTGATAACACTAGTGTAATTAGATTAGCAAACAACCCAGTACATCATTCTAGGACCAAACACATTGATATGCATTATCATTTCTTAAGAAACCACAATGAAAAGGGAGATATTGAATTGCGTTTTGTTGACACCCAGAACCAGCTTACTGATATTTTTACCAAGCCTCTTGATGCTTCATGCTTTGCATTTTTGAGAGCAGAACTTGGTATTTGTCATCCATATCTCATCTTGTGAGGGGAGTTGTGTATCATTGCATAAGCTTCTGTCATATGATTAATTGGTTTTATAAGTACATGCTTTACTATGCCTTTGAACTATTGTCTTTAATACTATTGATTATACTTTACTTTTATACATCTGATATCTATTATGAGCATGGCTTTTATCTATGAAAATTTAAATATGATCACTGCTTAGTTTGATAACTAGCATGCATAGGTTGAGTGCATTTGCTATCTCTTATATACCTCGTAGCTAGGTCCTTTACACTTGATGCAAACATGCAGCTTGTCCATTTCAAAATCATTACCTGAAAATATTGTGCAGAAAATTAAAAATAATGATTGACATCCATGATGTTTTGTGCTAACATTGAAAAGATCCATGTAGTTTTGCGTTGTCACACTATTTTGTTCTAAACTGCTTACCATAGCACTTTGGTACGAACTAGGACATTGAAGTGTATACCGAGACCAATGCTTTAAGCTTCTGATGGTTCAACCTAGGCTTAGCTTGGTCAATTAGCGTAAGGTTGACATGCAAATAACCACTGGCACTAAAATGAAAAATAAAAAAAGCATAAAGCTTAAATTAATTGCATAACAAGTTTGATGAAGCTCCATGTTGGGATATGCTTATCTGGTTAGTATTTATTAGCTTTTGCATCTCATGCCTTGACATGTCTAGGATGCTAGTCTGAGTAGTGATTCTTTTATTTGCTAAAACCTGAAAATGCTTGCTCATGCTGTTTCTTCGATTGTATTCACCTGAGTTTGTCATACAATACTTTTAGACAATATTCAAGGCAAATGCTTGTTTAGTTTCATATTGCCATTTGCATGATTATTGATATACCTATGAACAATGTTTATTTTCTGCATTTATTTTTTCTAAATTAAATGCGATAAATATTGTGCTTCATCATTCTGATTGATTATTCGGTGAACTGTAGATGTTTCCCTTGCAATTGATGGAATAACTTTGTTATGTCGAGATGCTTGTCAAGATGTCTATCTAATATGTGAGTAGAGTTTAATGTGCCTTGTGTGCTTTGTACGAGTGTATTTTCGATCTAGACATTGGTTGGTTTTTGAAGGCTAGATTAATTTTGTGCTTATGATCTCTCAGACTATCGCATCATTTCATATATGACATGAGAGTGATAGCACTGGCTTTCTCTAGAATTTTGCTATAAAATCTTATTTTCTTTTGTTTACCCTTTTAGAGGAGTGTTGAGTGTTTAGAAAAGGCCATCAATTGGGAAGAATTTCTTGTGTCGCCTATTAACCCCTTTAGTCGCCCGTTTCGGTCCTACATATGTCTATGATCTATGAAACGTGATCATCAATCAGTTAGATGTATTAATCTATGTGTCATCACTATCCCATATGATGACAAGATCAAGGATCCTTTTGAACAATATCATTATAACACAAATAGTTTCACATAATAAGTCATCAACTCATTAATCAAATGTAAACGACATTTATTCAAGGAACAAGTTAACAATTATCCTCAAACATTAGCATAAACACTAATAACATCTTCCACAAAACATATGAATCACTCACGCAAGTACCTAATACCCATGGAGCTCAGGTGCGCCTCATGCTTGGGCCGTGGAAAAGGTTTTGTCAATGGATCTGCCATGTTCAAATCCGTGTGCACCTTGCAAATCTTCACAACACCTCTCTCAATGATCTCGCGGATCTGGTGATATCGCCGAAGAATATGTTTGGACTTCTGGTGTGATCTAGGCTGCTTGGCTTGCGGAATGGCACCACTATTATCACAATAGTGGTCCATTGGATTGGACGCACTAGGAACAACACCAACCTTAGAAACAAACTTTATAATCCAAAAGGCCTCCTTCGAATCTTCTGAAGCGGCGATATACTCAGCTTATGTTGTAGAATCGACCACCTTCTCTTGTTTGGAACTCTTCCAACTCACTGTGCATCCATTTAGGCAGAACACAACTAGATTGTGATCAAGAATCATCTTTATCGGTCTAAAAGCTAGCATCGGTGTAACCACTTATAATGAGATCCTCTTCACCACCGTAGAGTAGGAACATTTCATCAATGTTTCTCAAGTACTTGAGGATACTCTTTACTATAGCCTAGTGACTTTCACCCAGATTCGATTAGTACCTGCTCATAACACTTAGAGCATATGACACATCTAGGCGATTACATAACATGGCATACATGATAGATCCAATTGTAGAGACATACAGGATTGCACTCATCTTCTCTAGCTCATTAAGTGTCACAACACATTGAGTATTACTAAGAAAAATATCATGTTACATTGGTCGAAAACTCTTGTTGGAATTTTGAATTGTTTCAAAGCCTTGTCAATGTATATGCTTTGGCTTAATCCAATTAGCCATTTTGATCTATCTCTAAAGATCTTTATACCCATAATGTATGTTGCCTCTCCAAGATCATCCATCGAAAAACTATTTTTTAGTGAAGTCTTGACAGCATTCAACAAACGAATGTCATTTCCAATCAATAATATGTCATCCACATACAAGACTAGAAACACAAGTGAGCTCCCACTAGCCTTCTTGTAAACACAAGGCTCTTCTTCATTCTTGATGAAGCCAAACACTTTGACTACATCATCAAAATGAAGATTCCAACTCCGAGAAGCTTGCTTCATCCCATAAATGGACTTCATTAACTTACAAACTTTCCCAGCATTTTCCAGATCATCAAGACCTTCAGGTTGTGTCATGTACACATCCTCACTTAGGTTTCCATTCAGGAAATCTGTCTTGGCATCCATTTGCTATATCTCATAATCATAAAATGCGGAAATTGCTAGGATGATCTGAATAGACTTAAGCATAGCGACGTGTGAGGAGCCATGATGAAGATCATGGGCCTCATGGCTCCAAAAGTGATGAGTGATTGTCAACGAAATTCAAAGTGAGAAGAGGAGATGAAGATGAGATGAGACCTACCATATCTGGGCCGCATGTGACTCAGGTACACAGGCAGCGAGCGACTACCGGGTAGAGGGGCCGCGGAGTCGGGCCAGGCCAAACCGAGTACATGGGCTAGGACCAGTAGGAGATCCACTGGTCTGTTGGCAAGGATTGACTCAGGTACACGGGCGGTGAGCGATTGCCGGGCTGAGGGAGCCGTGGAATCGGGCCGGCCCAATTCGGGTACCCGGTGCGAAGACGGTGGATGCTTTGTCAGTTTAGGCGCAAAACTGACAACCGCTGATCTTGGATCCTACCGTTCTGAGGTGAAGCCGTAGCTGCTATGAAAGCTCCGCATCAGGACAAGTTATCTTTATTTAGGATTTTACTATTTTGCCTTTTAGGCCGACTGTATGTGTTAGTCGAATCTATAAAAATCCTAAGGGCATGTTTGTCTTTTTAGTTTATTTTTGTGTCTGTGTAATTTACCCTAGGGGTAAATGTGAAACCAAGGGTGGTTTCTGTCTGGATGATGAGTGATTGACAAGGATGAGCGATCGAGTGAATGTGTTAGTGAAGGGTTGTGTGCATCGAAGGGTTCGATGTAAAATTGAGGATTGAGTGCCGAGGGTTTTGGTGGTGCATCGCGTTCTTGTTTTGGCTTGTCTTGAATGTGCAGGGTGTAGATGCTAACCAACTGTCAACGGCGAGTGATCGAGGGTCAAGCGAGGAGCTCGATGCCGAAGGATCAGGGAGGTCGGGTGAAGTTGGAGAAGATCTCAAGAGTGCACGAAAAGACTGAGCAAGACTTGGTCGAACGGATGGAAGCGGCGGCATGATGACCGGGTCTGCGAGAGGGAGGCCAGGGCAAGTATTCAGGCGGCTCGAGGGTATAGAGAGCGGAAGTGGCTTGTAGGCGCTCGGAGTCGCAAAGCGGTGTGATGAGTCGAATGGTTGAGAGGCTTTGACGGTTTTTGCTGAAAACCGTCACATCTCAAGATTTGCTAATTTCAATAATTAGGAGTCTTTTTGTTTTGAGTCATTTAGAGTTAGTGTAAACTTTTAGTATTCTTTTCAGGATTTCCCAATTCTGAAAATATATTAAAGTTGAGTCAAGTTGTAATAATTTGTAATAGAGGTCTAGGAGAGTTATTTTCAGAATTTCTACTTCTGAAATTGTGTCTTGTCTTTTTGTGTAATTCTGAAAATGTTGATGGACTTATGTATAAAGTTGGCTCTTAGGGTATGGCTATAAAATTGGCCTCATACCTTAAGGGTTGGCTGCCCCTTTTTTGAGAGATGATTCCAGAACATATTCCTAGCCGAAAATTCCCTTAAAGCTACTATTCTTTTTGTCAAGAAGGGCAACAGGAGATCGGGTGAATGTTTATTCTGGTTCTGCGTTTTCTTCAGGATCAAGCCAAGGTGTATGTGCTTCAACATCAAGTGGATCTTATACCAAGTTCTCTGCTCACCTTCATCATGTAGTTTTTCTGACTAAATTGGTTGAGCATACATCTTGTTGTTTGGCTGATTCTTGAATTGTTTCTTGAGTGATATCATGGTTGAAAAATGAACAAATTATTCTGGTTTGAGAATCGTGATTCAAGCAGTAATCATTTGAAAAAGGATTGTCTAGAGAGTCCTTATGTTCTCTAGTTTTCTCTTCATGGTGTCTTACTGTGAACAGAGATTACTGCTTGAGTAATTTGTATCTTGTTTGAAATATCACATAATTTGTGGTTTTGTGAACTCAGTCTCATAGGAAATTCTTCAGAAAGTTTCATTCATCTATTGAACTATGTTGGATTTTTAGCTAGGTCTGTGATTGTCTTCTCAGATTAACTTACATACCATCATCTTCTGCAGTTATCTACTGATGTGTAGTTCTAGGTTCTTTCTAATTAATTTCAAAAGTATCTAAAATCTTGAAGAGCAGTTGTAACTCTTTAATTTCCTGTTGATCTGTCCAGTTCAAGTTTTTCAGTTAGTTCAGAACATGATCATCTCTTCTGTTACAGAAACAAGGTTTCAACAAAAATTTTATTACATAAGCTTGTGATTGGTTGTCTATTCCTGGTTGTTCAGGTGACGAGGTTGGTCTGTCAGTCGACCAAGAGTGGTCCTGATATACTGATATTTGCTTGATGTCATATTTGGTCTGCCAACCACTTATTTGTTGATGTCATGGTGGGTCTTAGATGAAAAGTCACTTTTCAGTAGTAAAAAGAGTTCTATGGTTTTGTTGTTGTTATTACTGTCTGAAAATGGTTGCAAGGACTATGTGTCATCTGAAAATTTAGTGATGTTTCTTGAGTCAATTTATGTCCTATCTTCTTCACAAGAATAGATCATGTATTCACTTCTTATATTCTGATTTATTCAGAAAGCTGATTGCTAGGAAAATTTCTACTTGCAGTTTAGAATTCTAGCTTTCAGCTCTTTTCTGAACATTGATTGTATCTTTGATTTACTATGAACTTGTACTGAATTTTGTATCATCTGTAGTGGTCTGTTCATTTCTGTCTTTTCCCTTTTTATTGGGCTGCCTATAAATAGGTCCCAATTCCTTACGGTTAGGGTTAACTCAACTAATGAAAAATCTGAGTTCCACAAATTTCCCCATCTTTCTGATTTGTGCGCCGCTGGCTAATCTCTAGCGTCGTCGCCATTTTCGTGAGCACATAGTGATTTTTTCTCCATGCGTTGCTTCGTTGGCCAGGGTCTTCGCGCCACCTCATAGATTCACGGCCAGCTGTAGCCACACGTCTGATTTCCTGCAGCTTCACGGCATGGCACTCGGAGGCCAGAGAAACAAGTTGTCGTGGCCTTGACTTTTCTGCGCATGGCTGCAGCAGATCGGCAGCTGAGGCGACGCTAGCTATGTGCGCAGGAGCACATGGCAGGAGCTAGCGGCGGAGTCCTCCAGGCGCAGCGCTCGGCCACAAGCAGCAAGCCGACACTCTGCGTGAGGCGGCGTTAGCGCACGGGTGCCGCAGTACCATGATAGCAGTCGGCGCACTGCGCGAAGAGGAAAAGATGTTGTTCATGCCATCGCGACAAGCACTATAGCAAGCGGTGCAGGAAATTTTGGGCGCTGGTTTCTTGGGCATGCTGTCCTGGTTTCTGCGGGGTTCAGAAAAACGCTGCAGCACGCATTTTTTTCTGGTCGTTTTGGCTGGCGTGTGGGAGCATGCAAGCTGCTCGGGTATGGTGCATGGTGCTCTGCAGCGCTTGATGCCCTGAAGCTGAAGCCAGAACAACGACATGCAAATGAAGTGTTCCTGCCAGGTGTGCACAGGAGAGAGAATTAGAACAATTATTGTGTTTTATTGGTTGAATGCCGGTGATGATTATCTTGATGATGCTTGAAATGCATGTGAGTTGAATATCTTGTTGATCTGCCTTTAAGCACTGTGTTGGTGTCTTTTCGACTAGTACACCGGTCGTTTTTAGTCTAGATTATTTTTAGTACTTGTGATCTGTTTTTGCTTCTGTTGATTGTCTGTTGAGGTGCGTTGGGTGTTGGGAGAATGCCATTGATTCGAAAGAATTTTTTAGGCGCCCATTCACCACCTCTGGTCGCTACTTTCGGTTCTACAAGTGGTACCAGAGCCTAGTTAGGGTTTTTCCATACCTTAAACTGTTCTAACTCAAGGTAGTGATCATGACTTCCTCTGGCAAGCTCCCGTCCCTTGAAGCTTTTGGCTACAATTACTGGAAGACTCGCATGCGAACCTATCTCATGAGCCAGAGCTCGGATATTTGGGATGTTTGTGTTCACGAAACTTTTACTGTGCTTCCTGTTGCTGAGTGCACTTCCTTCGAGATAGTCACCTAGCATTAGAACAACAACAAAGTTGTGAACATTTTCTTTTATAGTCTAGATCCCAGTGAGTTTGAGCGCGTGAGCCGTCTCAGCACTACTAGAGAGATCTGGGGCTACCCTCCAGGCACACCATGAGGGGACAACCCAGGTCAAGGCTTGGCTTTATGAGACCTACCGACGTGAATTTAAAAATTTCACACAGAAGCCAGGTGAATCTATTGATGCTTTGTTTGGTCGTTTTCAATCGATCATCAACAAACTTTGGGTCAACAAGGCCGATGGAGTTCAGTTGGTCTCAGATCATGAGAAGACACTCAAGGTTCTTCATACCTTGGACCGTAAGATCTGGGAGATCAAGGTATCCTCTATCATTGAGAGCACCTCTTACGATACCTTGACTATCGCAGAGCTTTTCATTAAGCTCAAGGACACAGAGGTTGATATCCAGTTGAGATCAAATCTCACTGGTTCTGACTCAAAAACCCTAGCCCTTGCGACACCTTCTGCTGACTCCTCCTCTTTGAGCTGTGTTGCGTTCTCCCTGATGTCTATCATTGAAGACCATCTTGATTCGTTAGGAGATGATGATATGTGTCTTTTTAACAACTGGGTGCGTCGTGTCTATGATAAACGGATGTTCAAAAGACACGACACAAAATCCGGATTCCTTGAGTGTGGTGATCCAGGTCACTTCATCGCCGACTGCCCCAAGCAGAACAGTCACAAGAAGGGCACCGGTGGTGGCTCCTACGACTCCAGCAAGCATGACAGCTCCACCTTCACATAGGGCAAGCCCAAGACAAGGTTCTTTTGAAAGGACCTAAAGGACTACCGGCGTGAGAACAAGAAGCGAGACAAGGCCTTCTTCACCGAGATGGAGAGAAGCTACTCCAAGAGGTCGTGATCAAGAAGGGGAAGGACAAGAATGATCTGGCAGGCCTCTGCTTCATGGCCTTCGGGGATAAGCCGAAAAGCCGCTCGCACCACAGCCGAAGATCCCATAAGAGCTTCTGCTCAATGGCTCTTGGGGATAAGGAAGAGAAGGGCTCCCCCGACAACTCTAACGATGACAACGATGAAAAGGTATCTTCCTATGAACAAGAAGTCATTGATTTACTAGAAGAGAACCATCAGGAGTTGAGGTATCAGGAGAAACTTCTTAGAGGGGCTAAGAAGAGGATAGATGAGCTTGAGAGTGAGCTTTCCATGGCCAATGGCAAGATTGAGAGTCTATCTTCTTCCAATTGCTTGGGTGGTAGTAGTGAGTGCCCTAACTGTGAGGTGTTGTTGTGAGACCTAACGACTCTGAAGTCTAGGTACACAGAGAGGGTAGATGAGAGAGACATTTTGGCCACTGAGCTTGAGAGTGCACAGCTGGAGCTAAAAGATGCTCATGCCACTGTTGTCGTGCCTTTTGTAGACTGCCCATCCCATCTAGCTAGTTTAGCTGAGCTGAGAGCCAAGAGTGATGAGCAGTTGGGCGAGTTGGAGAGAGTCGAAGCTGAGCTGGAGCAGACTAAGCTTGAGCTTGAGACATTGTCAGTTCCACCCACTATGATAGAGCTGAAGTGCCCAATCTTTCGGTGAGTGGAGATAACTTCGATTTGGTGAAAGAAGACCCTCACGATCCGACTACGACAAGCGAACCCGAAGCGCCAATGCAATCGCTGAACCAACTCCCTGTGGTTACCGACCTTGTGGATGCAAGATCAGCCTGATCACGAAGATCGTTTCCTGTTCGCAATCGAAGAACGAACAAGAAAGAGATGCGAGCAATATGAATATCACTCAAGGTGGAGTTCTGAATCACACGAGGACAGCGCTATTTGGCGCGTGTCAAAAGTAGCAAAAGCTAATTGTAAATCAAAACTCGAGTCTATAGGAATGACAAGACTCTATTTAAATAGAGGGGGGAAAGGTGGGCGCAGCCCCCTAATGTGGACGGCCAAAGAGGGGGGGCGCCCCTAGGAAGGCCGACTCTAGGAAGGCCCGCGTTTATTCTTCTGGGCCTTCATTCTTTAGTAGTATGACGAAATTCAGCTCTCTTGCACGGGCCCTCGTGATTATCCCAGAAGGAGATGGCGCCGAAGAAGGTGCTGCTGGTGTAGATGTACTGATGTCCTCATCATCCTCCCCTTCTAGAATCGAAGTCGTCCTCGACAGCAACTCCTCATCCTCGCCCGCATATGGTGTCAAATCTGCAACATTAAAACTAGTGGAAACACCAAACTCCGCAGGTACGTCAAGGATATAAGCATTATCATTAATCTTGGTTAGCACTTTAAAAAGACCAACAGCACGAGGCATCAATTTAGAATGGCGCAAATTAGGGAAATGATCCTTTCGTAAATGCAACCAAACCAAATCACCAGGTGCAAAAGTAACATGTTTTCTTCCTTTACTATCAGCAACCTGATTTTTAGCATTAGCAGCAGCAATGTTTTGGTGTGTTTGTGCATGAAGGTCAATCATTTGTTCAACATGGGCAACTGCATCGAGATGTGGAGCTTCCGCAGCATCAAGGGCGAACAAATCAATAGGTGCTCGAGGAATGTAACCATAAACAATCTGAAAAGGGCACATCTTTGTAGAAGAGTGTGTGGCATGATTATAAGCAAATTCAATATGAGGCAAGCAATCCTCCCAACGTCGCAAATTTTTATCCAAAACAGCCCTAAGCATGGTTGACAAGGTTCTATTAACTACCTCAGTTTGCCCATCAGTTTGAGGATGACAAGTTGTGCTAAACAACAATTTAGTTCCCACTTTATTCCACAGAGATCTCCAAAAATGACTGAGAAACTTAGCATCACGATCTGAGACTATTGTATTTGGAATGCCATGCAAACGAATAATCTCTCAAAAGAACAATTCAGCAACAGTGCGAGCATCATCAGTTTTATGACAAGGTATAAAATGCGCCATTTTGGAAAATCTATCAACAACCACAAAAATGCTATCCCTCCCCTTCTTAGTTCTAGGCAATCCCAAAACAAAGTCCATAGAAATATCAAGCCAAGGGGAAGTAGGGACAGGCAAAGGCATATACAAACCATGGTTGTTCAACCGGGACTTAGCTTTTTGACATGTAGTGCAGCGTGCAACAAGGCGCTTGACATCACGGCGCATCCGGGGCCAAAAGAAATGTGCGGCCAGCACCTCGTGCGTCTTGTGGACACCAAAATGTCCCATGAGACCACCACCATGTGCCTCCTGTAGCAACAAAAGACGAACCGAGCTTGCTGGAATACACAGCTTGTTAGCGCGAAACAGGAAGCCATCCTGCATGTGGAATTGACCCCAAGGTTTGCCAGGCGTGCAATGAGTTAGAACATCTTTAAAATCAGCATCGTTGACATATTGATCCTTCACAGTTTGCAAACCAAAAATTTGAAAATCGAGCTGTGAAAGCATGGTATATCTACAAGACAACGCATCAGCAATGACATTCTCCTTCCCGTTCTTGTGTTTAATAATATAAGGAAAAGACTCGATGAATTCTACCCAACTAGCATGACGACGGTTCAGATTTGTTTGGGTACGAAAATGTTTCAAGGCCTCATGATCAGAATGAATTATGAACTCACGATGCCAAAGATAGTGCTGCCATGTGTGCAAAGTGCGGACTAAAGCATAAAGCTCCTTATCATAAGTAGAATATCGCAAGCTAGCACCGCTTAATTTTTCACTGAAATACGCAACCGGTTTTCCCTCTTGTAACAAAACAGCACCTAATCCAATCCCGCTAGCATCGCATTCAAGCTCAAATACTTTAGTAAAATCAAGCAATTGCAAGAGGGGGGCATGTGTTAACTTATCTTTCAAAGTGCTGAACGCTACCTCCTGCGAGTCGCCCCAAGCAAATGGCACACCTTTCTTTGTAAGCTCATGTAGAGGTGCTGCAATGGAGCTAAAATCACGTACGAACCGACGGTAAAAACCTGCAAGTCCAAGAAAACTCCGAATCTGTGTGACCGTCGTCGGCGTGGGCCATTCCCGAATTGCATCAACCTTGCTGCTATCCACCTCGATGCCCTGTGGGGTAACAACATAACCAAGAAACGAGACGCGTTGTGTGCAAAAGATGCATTTTTCCATATTATCAAACAAGCAGGCAGCACGCAAGGCATCAAAAACAGCACTCAAATGTTCTAACTGCTCTTCCATAGTCTTGTTGTAAATAAGGATATCATCGAAGTAGACAACAACAAACAGTCCTATGAAGGGTCTAAGAACTTCATTAATCAAGCGCATAAAGGTGCTGGGAGCATTAGTCAATCCAAACAGCATAACCAACCATTCATATAAGCCAAATTTCGTTTTAAAAGCCGTTTTCCATTCATCTCCTAATTTCATGCGAATCTGATGGTAGCCACTACGTAAATCAATCTTAGTGAAAATCATGGCACCACTAAGTTCATCTAGCATATCATCAAGGCGTGGTATAGGATATCGATAACGAATGGTGATGTTATTAATAGCGCGACAGTCTACACACATACGCCATGACCCATCTTTTTTCGGCACAAGTAAAACAGGAACCGAGCAAGGGCTAAGAGATTCACGAATGTACCCCTTATCAAGCAATGCCTGCACCTGGCGCTGGATCTCCTTCGTCTCATCCGGATTCGTGCGGTATGGGGCGCGGTTAGGTAGTTGGGTGCCGGGGATGAGGTCAATCTGGTGCTCAATACCACGGAGTGGAGGGAGACCCGAGGGTAAGTCTATGGGAAACACATCAGCGTACTCCTGCAAAAGGTTAGAAACAGCGGGGGGAATATCCAAAGACGGGGGAGCATCAAGGGCAGCGAGCATACTAGAACAGACAAGTGCATAGCAGGGCAAATGACCATTGCGTAAATCCTCAAAATCAGCACGTGTAGCAAGCAAGACAGGCGCATTCAACTTGATTTCAGAAGTAACATTGGCGGCTGGTTGGGGTGCTAGTGGTTTTGCCGCTTTAGTAGCCCTAGCAAGATCATCTTTAAAAATTTGGTCGGGGGTCATTGGATGTATAATTATTTTCTGACCTTTAAACAAGAAGGAATAATGATTCGAACGACCATGATGTACACTATCAGTATCATATTGCCAAGGTCTACCAAGTAACAAAGAGCATGCTTCCATCGGAACAACATCACTGTAACACCCCAAATTTTCAAAACAATAAAAATATCATTAAATTCAATTTCTTGGAATAATTATTTTTGAAAATACTTTTAATACTCTTTTATACCCTTTTGAACTACAACATAGAGTAGATGGCCAAATTAGGAGGTGAAACTTTTGAATATGATCCTAAGCCCAAGATATATTTTTGAGAATTTTTATAAATTTTTATCAACCTTGGAAGTAGCCCTAACATTTTAATCAAATTGCTGGAATTATTTTTAATCGGAAATACTTAGAAACAGTAATGGGCCTCCTCCCCTCCCCTCTCTCTCTCCCGGCCGGCCCAGCCCGTTACCTCACGCGCCTCTGGCTGACAGCCCGACCCCACCTGTCGGCGCCGAACGTTTTCCCCGCGCGCGCGCCCGACATCGCGGCCCCACCCGTCAGTCCCCTCGTTCGCTCGTCCGCGCTCGCTGGCCAGTGGACCCCGCTCGTCAGAGCCGTCTTCAACCTCGCGCCATCGCCCCCAAATGGCGCCGGCTGAATTGAATCCCTCGGATTCGCCCGTCGCCGGTCCCCTCCCCTCCTTTATTCGCCGGCATTAAACTCCCCGTATCACGTCGCCCGCCTCCCATTTAATCCCTCGCGTAATCTCCCCCCCCCCCCCCCCGCTGTCACCGCATGCAGAGAAACCGTCGCCGGCGTTAACCCACGCCCCCCCGATGGCGCCCTCCATGCCCCCGCCAGTATCCCTATTTAAACCACCGCCCTACGCCGCGTCCGGTCCACGCATCCCATTGCACCCAAACCAAGCAGAGCGCCCGCACTTCACCTTTTTGCGCACTCCCTCTGTTTCGCCTCCGGCCACCGCTCGCCGTCGCCTCGGACCGTCCCCGTCCGTGCCTCCGCCACCGTCGTGACCGCCAGGACCTCACCGACCTCGGCCACCACTCCGTCGGCGACGAACCTCGCCGGATCACCGTCCCCGCCGAGGAACCGAGAGCCTTCGCCGCCTTCGCTCGTCGCCGGCCTCACCCCGTCGACCCCGGACCACCGCAAGGGTACCCTTTTGTTCCCCTCGGTGCCCCCTTTCCGTTTTTAGTCCTAGCTAGACTAGATAACCCTCGTCGTCGCCGGAATCGCTCACCGTCGCACCGCCGGAGTCGGGGAAGAAGGAGTACTTTACCCCCCCCCCCCCGACACGCACTGTGCCGGATTCAATCCTGGCTGTGCTATCCAGATCCAACGCTTGGGATTAAATCATTTGTTCGGTTTAATCCGGGCCGTCGGATCTGAGTGAAGCGGTACGGTGCGATCTCGTTCGTTCGTTGGTATTTAAAACTCGCGTTTAATCTCGTGCGTCCACGTGGTACCCCTTCGCACGTTTTAATCCTGACCGTCCATCGTGACTTACGCGCCCCGCCTCGCCCTCGCGCGTCGGATCTGGATCCGACGGTCTAGATCGACCCGGCGCACGTGCACAGTGCGCGGGTTCACCGTGGGCCTGGCTCACCGTGGACCCGAGGAGTTTAAAAATTGAAAATGAATTTCAGAAATACTTTTAAACTTGTAAAATTCATATCTAATGCATTTGAACTCTAAAAATTACCATTCCAATTTCAGAAAATTCATAAAATTATTCTCTACATGTTTATGCAATAAAAACAGTAGGTTTACTTTGACATTTTCATGTTTATTCAAATAAATATTTAAATGCCTTTAGGATTAAAATATGAATTCAAATGTTTGAACTTCAGAAAAATTCATATTTATTCCTTTCTATTCACATACTGCAAAACACTAAATTACCATGAACTTTTCATTTCAAAACTTATTAGGGAACTTAATATGGGACTATTCACATTTAAACACTTGTTTTCTAAAAAGGACAACCCTTCATTTTAATCCCTTTAAAATTATTTATGAAATAACTTTCAGAACCTTAACAATGGAAATTATTTCACTTTTAATCAAACCAACAATAACTTATGTGCTATTAATGTAATGTTATATTGTTTGATTGAATGTGCTCTTTTTATTTTGCTTTATTATATTAAAAAGACTACGACGTCGCCGAGGAGCCGGAGTACTTCCCCGAAGTCCCTCCCTCTCCTTTCGCTGAACAAGGCAAGTCACCAAACCAATCTTTTGAGCATATTGAACCCACGTTTGATTAAACTATCGCTAAAACACATAGGTTATATGTGCATTAGTCAAATGAACCCTTACATTATATTTAATTAGGATCCCCCGACCTTGATGTGCAACCCAAGCCATGCTATCTCGCCTAACCTCCTTGTCACCATATGATCAATGCTATTAGCTAGTGTCCAATGTATTGACACGATCGCTATAGGATAAAAATGAGTCGTAGCAAAATGGTTCTATATATGATCCCCGTTACTTCTTATCCTTGGAAATTCTGTTGGTGATGAGTTATGGTTGTGAGTGTATGCATGGTGGGTTCCGGGTGCAAGCTAGGGCATTGGTCGGTAGCACCCGGGGCACTATAAGGACCGGTCTGAGGGATCCGTTGCAATACACTTACGTACTAACCACAAGTCTAGTGGGTAAGTCCTAACTAAGGTATGGGTTGTTCCAAACCGAGGCCACCATTTGGAGATGGGTCAAGTTGCACCTGCGGGTGACTTGTACCAATGTGGCGCAAAAGGGGGTGCGACGTTAGCCGGGATGCGGCCCGGCGCGCCGGCGAAACCTAGAGCGGGTGGTTATCGCTTGGAACATCTCATATTGAGGTTTTGGCACGAGTTCCCGTGAAATGGGTCATCTTGTTTGGGATGAGTGCGTGCCTTGTGGGTACAGTAGTACATCTCTGATCAGAGTTTAAAATCTTTTCGAAAAGCCAAGCCCACGGTCAAGGGCGGGTTGCGTGACATCCCCCAGTTAGTTTACTTTGAATATGTATGTGCATGATGGATTGACATGTAAGGACTGTTGAGCGAGGTGGGGCTGACTGTACCCCTCGAGTTAGTTGATGTTGATGATGTTCATGTTTATTTTCCGCATGATTAAAATATGATTACACTAAATGCAATAACTGAAACTGTGCTTTACCGCAATGCTAGCCATTACCCTTCCTTGTTTATTATCCTGCATTATTACTTGCATTTGCGGTGGCTTGTTGAGTACTTTTTGTACTCATACCCGTTGGACCCCACAGAGGATGCTTACTACGAAGACGGTCTGGAGTAGTGACCCAATCGAGAATAAAGATCCTGAAGAAGATGTTCGTCATGCCGTTTTCTAATTATTTTACTTTACTGTTTTTATTAAAACAATGTTGTAATAAATATGGTCTGCGTACCATGAACACTGTCGTATGTACGATTGTCGCATGATGAACCTCTTGTATTATTGTTTTTCTTATGAAATTCAATAATGTCTCGATTTGTTAAATCGGGGCGCTACAAGATGGTATCAGAGCCGACTCGACTGTAGGAAGCCAAACAGACCCGCCCAGCCATTAGCCACAGGAAATTATTTCTCGAAAATCTACTTCATAAACTTTGTTCCTCTCCTCACTTTTATTCAACTTGCTGTTTTGTAGATGCCTGTCTACCAAGTCCACAGTTACTGCCGCCACTACGAGGGCTTCGTCCGGGAGCTCCGCATGATGCTCACCTTCCTCGGGTTCCTCTTCGAACCCGAATTTCAAGGAGTGTACCTCGACGAGTTCGCCGGGCCTTGCGACGTCTCCCTCACCGTCCACGGCTCCGGAGAACACCTGCCGCCCTACACCACCGCACTTGGGGGCCTGACTTTCGACGTCGCGTGCCAACGAGTCGCCCTTCAGGCCCTCATGGAGCTGAGGATGATCTACGACGATCGTCTTCAGAACTCGTCCTTCCGGCTCGTGCCGAAGCGTACTCCCGGAGCCTACCGTAGCATCTACCTCGGAGTTCACTCCGTGCGTGATCCGGTCATGGCCCGGCAGTCGCGTCTTCTACATGCCATGGATGATCTCCACACCGAGGCGGTGCTCGACGCCGACGAGCACCATGAGGCGGTTGAGTTCCTTCGTGAAGAAACGAAGAACTTGATCCAGCAGAATGGCGAGTTGCAGCGCAAGATTATGCAGCTGCAAAAGGATATAGCAGAGATGGTTCCTCTTCTTCCAAGGAAGAAGAAGCCCATCCGTGAGCCCCTCCCTCGCCCCAAGAGGATCCCGCCACGACCCTCCCCCGCCAAGCCCTCTACCAGCGCCCCTACACCACGCCCCGGCCTCGTCTCCGACTCCATCATCGAGAATTTTCTCGAGCCCACCATCTCTCTGGAGCCGCGCACTCGTGGTTCCGAGAGCACGGAGACCGCCTCCGGTGGCGAGTAGGCGTTAGGAGTCGCTACTTAAAATAAAAAGCATTATTTTGTATGTGGTGCTACCCACGACGAGTGTGTTGTGGGTAGAATAAGAACTTGATTGTAATAGACATTTTTACCACTTAATTATATGCTTGAACTATGTTTGTTAATTGTTTTGTCAACCTTTTACCTTGTAACCTTATGAATTCAGAAGATGGCCGACCACCAGAACACCGGTTCCAACAACAGAGCAGGAGGAAGCCGTTATGCGCCCGAGGGTGTTGTGCCCAACTGGGGTGCAACGGGCCCGCGTCAGTCTGGGTCGCCTTCCGCCAACCACCCCACCCTGGCGGAGATGATGGCGAATCAGAACCACCTGATCACCGCCCTCCTCACCCAAATGCAGAACCAACAGGCTCAGTTGGACCGTCTGCAGAACGGGGAGCCCGCCCCTCGCGCACCCGCACCCGCGCCCGCTCCGCAACTCTCCGAGTTTCTGCGCGTGCGCCCGCCCATCTTTTCGAGCACCACCAACCCGATGGAGGCCGGAGATTGGCTTCGCACCATCGGAAAGAAGCTCGACCTCCTCCCCTGCACCGACCGGGAGCGAGTGGCCTTCGCCACTCACCAGCTCCAGGGTCCCGCCGCTGAATGGTGGGACAACTAACGTGAGTCCCAGCCAGAGGACCACGTGGTGACTTGGGCGGAGTTCACCATCGCTTTTCGCGCCGCCCACGTCCCCGCCGGCGTCATCGCGGTGAAACAGCAGGAGTTCCGCGACCTGCAACAAGGCAACAGGACCGTCATGGAGTACCTCCATGAGTTCAACCGCCTCGCCCGCTACGCACCGGAGGAAGTGCGCACCGACGCCCTCCGCCAAGCCAAGTTCCTCAGGGGACTTAAGTATGAGCTGTCCATCCAGCTCGTCGCCGCCGACTTCGCCGACTTCCAACGGCTGGTCAACAAAGCGCTCATCCAAGAGACTGAGCAGAACAAGCTGGAACTCAAGAAGAGGAAGATGATCGCCTTCAAGCATCAACAGGCAAACTCTCAGAGGCCCCGCTTCGTCCCTCCGCCACCAGCGCCAGCCTACCATCCCCGGCCTGCCTACAGGCCACCTCACGCCGCCAGCGGATCCAACACCGGGCATCCTCGCCCCGCTCCACCAGCTCCGGCCGCTCAGCCGACGTCAGCCACCAAGGCCCCGATCCTGAAGGATCGACAAGGGAGGCCGATCGTCTGCTTCAACTACCGCAAGGAAGGGCACTATTCACACCAGTGTCCCCACCCCAAGCAGCCCCAAGGCGCGGCACCCAACCAGGCGGTGCGAGCCCGCGTCAACCATATCAGCGCAGAGGAAGCTCAGGAGGCACCTGAGGTCGTACTCGGTACGTTTACTGTGAATTCCGTACCGGCCGTCATATTATTTGACTCTGGAGCAACCCACTCCTTCATCTCGGAAGATTTTGTGAAAACCAACGAACTGGACGTACTCCCTCTACCCGTTCCCATGGTGATTGCCACCCCCGGCAATAGGACCTCAGCCCGCTTATACAGTCCTAAGGTTCAAATTGATATCCAAGGAGTACTGTTTCAGGCCGAGCCTGTCCTCATCCAATGCACCAGACTCGACCTTATACTAGGGATGGATTGGTTGATGAAGCACAAGGGAGTGATCGACTGTGCCAACAAGTCCGTCAAGGTGATCAATCCTGAAGGCGTAACCATCACCTTTCGGATGACCAGTCGCAGACCACTCGGAGCATCCCTTCGCTCGATAGCTCTTGAAGAGGTGCCTATAGTCAAGGAGTTTGTGGATGTCTTCCCTAAAGATCTACCCGGAATGCCTCCCAAGCGGGACATCGAATTCAGAATCGAACTTGTCCCCGGGACCACTCCAATCTCCAAGCGCCCGTACCGAATGGCCGCCAATGAACTAGCCGAAGTCAAGAGCAACATTGAAGACCTAGAACAAAAAGGGTATATCCGGCCAAGTTCCTCACCCTGGGGTGCACCGGTAATATTTGCCATGAAGAAGGACAAGACCAAGAGGATGTGCGTGGACTATAGAGCCTTGAACGATGTAACCATCAAGAACAAGTACCCATTGCCTCGGATCGACGACCTGTTCAATCAGCTGAAAGGATCCTCGGTGTTTTCCAAGATTGACCTCAGGTCAGGTTATCACCAGTTGAGGATTAGAGAAGAAGACATACCCAAGACTGCCTTCACCTCCTGCTATGGACTCTACGAGTACACCGTGATGTCGTTCGGACTCACGAATGCCCCGGCCTTTTTCATGAACATGATGAACAATGTATTCATGGAGTTCTTGGACAAGTTCATCGTGGTATTCATCGACGATATCCTCATTTACTCCAAGACAAAGGAAGAACACGAGACTCACCTCCGTCTGACCCTCGGAAAGCTAAGGGAGCAGCAACTGTACGCCAAATACAGCAAATGCGAATTTTGGTCGTCAGAGGTGAAGTTCCTCGGCCATGTTATATCTGCCGGAGGAATAGCAGTGGACCCAACCACCGTTGAAGCGGTAACCAACTGGCTGCAGCCCACAACCGTGACCGAGATCCGGAGTTTTCTCGGATTGGCCGGATACTACCGCCGGTTCATCGAGAATTTTTCCAAGATCGCCAAGCCGATGACCAGACTACTTCAGAAGGATGTGAAGTTTGAATGGACCCCAGATTGTGAAGAAAGCTTCCAGACCCTCAAGAAGAAGCTAGTATCAGCTCCTATTCTGACTTTACCAGACATCCGGAAAGACTTCCACGTCTACTGTGATGCCTCTCGTCAAGGATTGGGATGCGTCTTAATGCAAGAGGGAAAAGTGATATCCTACGCCTCCCGGCAACTGAGACCGCACGAGCTGAACTACCCAACCCACGACCTGGAACTAGCAGCCGTGGTTCATGCCTTAAAGATATGGAGACATTACCTTGTGGGGAATCGGTGTGAGGTCTTCACCGACCACAAGAGCCTCAAGTACATATTCACCCAACCAGATCTGAATCTCAGGCAAAGGAGATGGTTGGAACTGATCAAGCATTACGACTTGGGCATCCATTATCATCCTGGCAAAGCGAATGTGGTGGCAGACGCCCTTAGTCGAAAAGGGTACTGCAATGCCATCATGATTCAGGACCAAGCTCCTTTACTGTATAAGGAGATGGAAAGGCTAAACCTAGGGATCACCACTCGAGCGTACCTCGCTGCCTTGGAATCTCGGCCTGTCTTAATAGACCAGATCCGAGAAAAGCAGAAGGAAGATCCGGACATCCTGGAGATCCAGCAGAACATGAGGAAGGGTAAAGCCCCCGGATTTTCCGAGGACGAGCATGGTACCATCTGGTTCGGAAACCGAGTATGCGTACCCAACTTACCTGAGTTGAAGACCCTCATCCTTCAAGAAGCCCATGATACATTATACTCCATCCATCCCGGGAGTACAAAGATGTATCAAGACCTAAAGGAAAAATATTGGTGGGTCAGCATGAAGAGAGAGATAGCAGAGTATGTGGCCAAGTGCGACA